>LPNX011014354.1:139859-191480 GCA_001517045.1 Pseudotsuga menziesii
CTCGGTTAACTCTTGTCAATGGTGTTTTGAGTTTTCCCAAAATTGCTTGAGAGAAAATTCCTAAGGAGTGGGTTTTATCATATCCTTGTTCAAAGGTTCAAGTCATGTGTGACATTGCGGGAAACTAATGCAATGTGATTTCAAAAACAAAACTACCACAAATCATGTTCAAGTTCCATAATAGACAATGTAGTGTCATTATGGTGGGTTGATTAAAAAATCATGAGGAATGGGGAAATTTAATTGGGAAATCCTAAAGGGGAAAGGAACCCCTTTGTTTCTCTAGTTTATATTTAAACCCAAGATATGGAAAAGGTTATGGTGCTTTGTTTATTATAGTAATGTATTAAATAAATGAAATGAAATTGTCAAGTTTTACAATAACTTAAGTGACTAAATGTTGGATAATCAATATTTTACAGGGTTGGTATTTTCTTTAGTTGGTAAATCCTCGAAGGAAAATTGGGCTCTTCTTTTCTTCAAATGAAATTCAAATTCCAATTGTAATGTGCTAGGTTCCTTTATAATTATTTTTATTTTGGGCATGTTATAATTAGAACGGTGGTGCTTTTCCTTTTTCCCACTTGCATATTGTGTCCCGTCATCTTATTTTAATTATGAACCATGGAAGGTGACACATTAATTTCCTCTGCACGATCACCACATGCACTGCCAATTTCATATCGTTGTAATGGCTGATCCGCAACCTATTCAAACTTGACCATATTGTGTCCCATATAATGGATGTCAGTTCATAACTCCCAAGCCAAAGGGCCAAATTCTTTAAAAATTGTCGCATTGCTCTTCAGTACAGATTTCATTTCACACTGAAATAGAAACGCACCTTTGATAGCATTCAAGCTTTTTGCTGTTGCAGGCATCTGTGAATTTGATTTGTTTCCTATGATACTCTTACTGAATTCCCCGTTGTTTTCTTTTGTTGTTTTATACCCATCATATCCACAAACAGTGACAGCAGATCCCCTTGGTGTTGAAATCTGAGTAATTGGAGTAGAAACTTGTGATTTGGGTGTAGAAGCATGTGCTTCTGGTGTTGAACTTGATTCCTGACATGCTAGTGTGTGGTCGTCAAACACATTATCCATCTTATGTATGGAATCACTTTTCACTTCTTGCCAGCGATAAGCCCAAGGAGGCAGTTCTAACCGCTTAAGTTGTGTAATATGAGAAGATGCTTCTCTGCGTGGATCCAACTCTCCAGACTTCCAAATGTCGCAGAGTAGAACCCCATCATTTAGAACTAATTTTTTCTTCAAAATCCTGTCACCACCAACTACATTTTGAGTCCGTGGAAAGTTTTCCACTTCACTTATGCGCTTCCAATCACCACCTTTAGATGGCCATCTACCAAAATTAGGGTGGATCCTTCGTTGCTGAGTAGCATACACATAGCAGTAGAAACATCCTTTCCATAATCCAACTCCTTCTCCACTGTTTCTCCTGATCTAGTTTCCATCTTGGACACATTAAATGCATTTGTGAATCCCCTTCCAAGCTCTGCATCTCTCCAATGATTTGAGTACTCAATATATCCATCTATAAGCCCTGGATACCCTGCACATATTGCCACATATTCATATTCTTCACCAAAATCCATTACATAGCTTGAAGTTTGAACAATAAACCTTTACAAATCTGTTTAAGTCTCATGCAATAGCTACTCTAGCACCAAAAGCTCACAAAATTGACATGAACGTGTAGAATTGTTAGGATAAATAAAGAAGAACAAAATGTAAAAGCAATGCATGGACCGCACCTTCTTATTCTGCACTGTGTTCCATGTCAAAATTTACATCTCGAGCTGCATGACATAGAGCCTCTGTAAAAACAAATCTTTGTAGGTTTGTAACATACTCAAACAATATTTCAAAAGGCTGACAAATGAAAGCCCATTGAATTGGAAAGAAAAAAGAAACAAAACAACTTATTACAAAAAGTCTACCAAAAACAACATCACAGCTAACAAATTTCCTAGCATTAATCTGCAAATACTAGGGATTATCAAATCCTACATTGTTCTACCAGTAACAGAAAGAAACAGATGGAGCAATACCTGAAACGACCTCATTCTCTCTGCCTGAAATCAAAAGGAGTCCTTGCATAAATTTTTCTACTCTTTCTTCAATGTGAAAATATTCAAGCCCGTCGCTATTGAAACCACCCTACTGGACAAAAAGAGTACTATTCCAGTTTTCCATCCCCTGTACATTTCTACAAGCATTTGCTGCCACCCCAGGTTTATTCATTGAAGTTCCATCAAACTGCCTACGCTGAGATTGCAAGACCCTGGAAGTTGGTAGTGATAGATTACCAAAGGGCATAGGAGACGCTGCATGCTCTATGGTTACCCATTCATCGGTTCCTTCTCGCTTGATCAAGTGATCAGATTGGATCAGTCCATCTTCAACAAGCCTTTTCAACTCCCCAAGTTTTGAGTACCCTTGTTCAAATCCCAAGGATCGAGATAGAACCACCCACGACACCTTGGTTCTTCAATATTGCAAATTTCTTTCGGTAAAACAATTGTTCACTAAAGTGAGCACTGTTGCTATCCTTTTGCAATTCATTTGAAGACTGTTCTAATACAAGAGTTTGTGAAGGTGATACACCCAATTGGGCATCCACGTCCTTGGACCTTGAATCCTTTGTGATGATAGAATAAGATGACCTGCTATGACTCCCAGAGTGACTCGTAAAACGTCCCTTACTATCATCAGAAATGTGATCACTCTGGTCACTCTGACATTGTCTAAACCGAGAACATATTTGGGTTAAATGTTACCTACAGCACCTTCGACCGAGAACATATTTGGGTTGAGGTTAGAGGCCGAAGGTCCTGGCTGCACTGGATTTTCTGGTAGCCAAAACTCAAATCATTCAAAATAAACCGCACGAACACTGGATTAAAAAGTAAAAACAAATATAAAATACGTAAAACAATTGAACTACACTCCAAACCTGCTACCAGTGTAACCACGGTATTACCATTGCATTCGAAGATTAACATATGAATCCACATGTGACGTGTGTTGGATTAAACAGGCGTTACCATTAATCGCTCCAAAAAACTTACTCGGGCCCTTGCTGCTGCTCAGTTGTGGCAGGATCGAACCCCATCCTTGCATTTTCGAAACCCCCTCGGACTCTCGTACTTCTCCAGCATCTTGCGAGTTGGGTCTTCCGGTATTTCTCTGAAGGGAGAAACCTGAAGAGAGGAAATGGTGAAAGCACAGTCATGAGTGCTAGAGAGCACACACAGTGGGATAATTGCAGAGCGCGTAGAGACGAAGGGAATGGGTGGAATATGGGTTTGAATGATAGCACGGTGGGAAGCCTAGACAACGGGAGTGGGTGGAGACGGCGACTAACGATGGATGGTGTAATGGCGACTGACGGTGGACGGTGTAAGGATGACGGGGGCGCAACGGAAGGACCGCAAACGACGGTGGGTGAACGGGCGGCTGGCGACAAGGAAGGCCGGTCCGGTGGCCGGAGGGCCGGCGCGACGATTGCCGCCAGGCAAAATCGTCGCGTCGGTAGCTTACTCCCATTGTTTATAATGTTTCTTTTAAAAGGACATCTTTGTTCAAAGTTGGATACCCTTCATAATGTATATAAGGGGTGAATAAAAGATCATTCAAATGTGTGTCTCAATGGATCATAAATGATATATTGGTGGATATTCTACCATTGATATGGACCTTGTGTTCATTCAAATAGATTGGTGTCTGTAATCAGGTTGGAGCCTGAATGAGGATTGGATTCCTCTCTACATGTTGGGTCTAAATCATTAATGCTATGTAATGTAAAATCATACTTAATACAAAGATATTTGACATATTCATATATGTGTTTGTATATATATATACAATTGGTAAATTTCATGATTGGTTCATAATACATATGACTGATTGAATTAGTGCTTTGGCAAGAGATTTTTAATTTTTAAGAGACACTGATTCACCCCCGCCCTCTCAGTGTCTGAGACCTGTTCTTCAATTGGTATCAGATCCAGTTTTCTTTGAACAACTCACTGTTGGAAGGCTGATCTAAAAGGAAAACAGATCCATTTTTAAGCCAAGCACTTAATCTAAAGATAGGTGCCAAAATCAACATTTTAAAAATGGTTGGAAATGTAGATGATAAAATCCCCTTGTTTAATGGAGATGACTATTCCAATTGGAGGGATGTAATGAAGAGACAATTGAAGTCCAAAGGAGCACATGTATGGGATGCAGTAGCAAGCAAGAATTGGTACTTGAAGAACAAAACCTTAATTTCAAAAGATGACCAAAAATTCAATTCTATTGCTTTGCAAACCATTAAGAGAGCTTTATCAAATCATGTCAAGATGGGACTAGGGAATTACACCTCTGCCAGGAAACTATGGCTAAAGATTGAAGATACATATCATTCCAAGTATCAAAGTCCAACAGAAGATACAAGTCAAAAATATGATGAAGAAGTGAGTGAAGACCTGTTGAGCAGTGAAGAGAACAATCCCTCATATGTTTCATCACAAAACTTAGAAAACATTGGGCTAGATGAACTTTCGAATTATAGCTGCTATGATGATGAAGTTTTCTCTTATGAAAAATAAGAAGACCTATTAATTCTCAAAAATTAAATCTTGACTACTAAGAATGAGGACTTGAAGAAATTGAAGGAAGACTTCCTTATTGCAATTGGAGATACCAAAAGGAAATTAGTTTTTCATCCTAAAAATGTTTTTTATAAGATTGAAAACAATTTTATGGTCACTCTAAGTGATATTGAAACCATTTTCAAGATCAGTGAGTTACTTCAAGGATTTTGGATTGAATCCAAGGGTTCTAGAAGAAAATACAAGAATCCAGAAGATACTAAAAATGACTTAAAGATTCTAAAATATAAGTTCTTTGCACTAACCAAGAAACATGAGGCTGTTGAGATGATATTGAATGAGCAAAGGATCCAGCTAGATGACAAGGAAAGAGAATTAAAGAACGCTTTCTCTACTTTTAATTTACAATTGGAAAACAAACTTAATGAAATAAAAGAGGTAAAGTCTAAAGTCTTTAACCTTAGAAGACAAATTGAAGCTAATGAAAGAGAACCAAATGAGAGGAAGGGAGCCTATAGAGAGGTAGATTTTACTGGATTGGGAGAAGAACCTACAAGAAAGACAAGAAATGCTTATAGAAGGACAGAGGTCACTAAATCAAAGAGAAGAATATTTGAATATGGCCTTGAAACAAATTGAGAAGAATTACAGGATGGAAAAAGGAAGATTGAAAAATATCATGCAACCTTAAAGGAGAAAGAGGCTAGGTATCAAAGGATGGTTTCCTAAGATTCTAGAAAAAAGTATGCTGCTAAAGAAAAATATCCTATTAACAAGGAAGAAGAAGATTTTGCATGTCTCACTGATGTTGAGATGATAATAAGTTATATTGGAGCTCTTAGAAACACATTCACATGAAGAAAAGAAAAAAGAGAAGCAAACTACTTTGAGCCCGAACAAATCTCTCCGCACAATAAAGAGAATCAGTTAGATAATGGCTCAACCATCGTGGATGAAATTTGGAGTAAACAAAGATCAACTCATGACAGAAGTGGTCTAGGGTATAAACAGGATGAAGAAGTCAACCATTGGACCCCCAGAACAAAATTTGAATGAGGTGCTTCATCTTCAAAAGATTAGTATTCTTCTGTGAAATGGAAATATGAGAACACAAGTGTTATTTCTACTCTTGTCACGAACATGGACACAGAGCAGTGGAATGTGATACTTTTGAAAAGAAAACTCAAAAGAGTTCCTCTGAAAAGACAAATTGTTGAAGATGCAATCGTGTTGAACATACAACAAAGTTTTTTCACTCCATAAGGTGTTTCAAGTATGAAGGATTTGGTCACAAAGCACAAAATTGCATGAATCCAAAGAAACAATACAATCAAAAGGAGGATGCTCCAAGGAGTCAAAGAAGGGATTTGAAAAGAGACGACATTCAAACTCCAGAAAGAAAGATGCCTCATGACATGTCTTTAAAGATGTAATTTGAACAAATCCATAAGAATTCAAGAGAGACAAGTTCAAAGAAGAAGATAAAGAAAGTTTGGAGACAAAATACAAGAGGTCTTAATCCTCATGTCGAAACAGGTGACTCTTATGGAAAGGAATCTCTAGAAGAAGACACGTATTCTGTAAATGATGACCACACCATTGATGAAGAAAATCGAAGTAATGAAGAGGACTTGGAAATGACACTTTTACTTTGTTAGAAATTATTTATTGGATATCAATCCAAAAAGAAAATGTCAAAATTAAGCTGCATCGGTTTAGGGGAAGACAGTTAACAATTGGCAATATGGCAGAAATACAACATTCCAAGAAATAAATGAAGAAGGTTCTACAAACAAAACTGTCAGAATTTAGTTGCCTCGGGTCAAGATTAAAAATGGACTTAAAGATCTAAAGATGAATTAGATTAGAAAACAATATCTAATTTTGATAGATTAGCAAACTAGTGTCCCTAAAAGGTAGGAAAATAGAGATAGCTCTCTATCCTTGAAACTGATAAGATTTGAAAAATAAAAAGGATTTTATGAATAAAAGAGCATTTCTTGGCTAACGAGTATTACATGTTTAAGAAAGAGCACTAAGTTAGGGGTAGTTGATCACATTGCTCTTCACTTATGTAAAAAGAGATAGATGACAAAATGGGTACAAGTGATCAAGTCAGGGTGAGTCAATCAACCCTTTGCACTTGATGTCAAAGGGGGAGAAATGAAGATAGTATTTCCATCAATGCCAAAGGGGGAGATTGTTGGAAACTTAGCTTGAAGGATTGGAAATGATGTCAATCAGGGATATGCAGATGACATGGTCTGTGATGATACCAAGGAACCTAGTGCACAAAGCATCCCTGCAGATATGTTAATGCATGTGAAGTAATGTGCAATGAGATTCATGCAGAAATGTGATATGCAAGAGTGTTTGTTGAATATGTCTGCCAGATAAACAGGCCACCAAGTAGTATGATTGTTCGCATGCTTTCAGTAGCTAGTGCAAAAGGGAGTTCGTCGGGGCAGTTTATTCGAGCAACATTGCCATAAAAAGTAATTGCACACAAGAAGAAAGAAGTGAAATACTGTTGGTTTCTAGATTTGTTGTCTCTGGTTTTTGCTATGAGATTCATGCTAGTAGCAAGAAGAAAGCTCATCCTTTAAGGAAGAACATAGGGTGTGCTTAGTTGTTATGCTTTTACAGGTGATTGAGGAGCAGAAATGGTGACTATCTCTGCAATTGGAAGTGACTGTTTGATCACTGCATGAACTAGTTATCCTTCCATTACAGAGACCTGGTCTATTTTCTCATGGAAGGATTTTGGGACCTCAAAAAGGAGTATTGTTATATGGCCCACCAAGAACAGGGAAGACCTTGCTTTCTAAAGCAATGGCGAAAGAGTCAGGATTTGTTTTTATCAATGTTCAGATTGCAAATCTCATGAGCAAATGGTTTGGTGATGCCCAAAAGCTTGTGTGTAATGTGTTCTCCCTGGCATATAAGCTTCAACCTGTCATAATCTTTATTGATGAGGTTGATATTTTTTTTAGCCAATGTCGTTCTTCAGAGCATGAAGTTGTGAAAAATATGAAGACAAAGTTTATGGCATTGTGGGATGGATTCAGCACAGTCTAGAATGCTTGTGTTATGGTTCTCGCTGTGACAAATAGGCCTTGGGAACTTGATGAGGCAATCTTGCGCCGTCTACCCCAAGCATTTGAAGTCTCTATGCCAAACTCTACATAGAGGGAAACGATTCTCAATATATATCTGAAGGGTGAAAATGTGGAGGATAATATTGAATTTGATCATATAGCTAGCTTATATGAAGGATACACTGGTTCGGATTTAATAGAACTTTGTAAGCAAGCAGCATATATTCCAATAAGAGAGTTGTTGGATCAAGAAAAGAATGGACAAATAAATTCTCAGACACCAAGACCCTTAAAGCATTCAAATTTGGAGATGGTAGTTTCTGTTTCAAAGTCATCCAGGGTTGTTGCAACTGAGTATTCAAGTAGGAGACAATTTGAATTACGGTCAAGGTCAGGGCCATCAAATATTGAGTTGTATGGTGGTAAGGGGCCTCCTCACAGAGTCAATGTAAATATGGATGAAGCTGATGAGATAACGCATGAGTACAGACCTGGCTGGCACCCTATTCAATTTGATCTCCAATTTCATCATGACAGTATTGATCAATTATGTACTTTCATGAATAGTTATGGCATCTACCTAGTTCGACCTAGAGTGATCTCACGATGTCTTGATCGATGGATGGAAGACCATATTGTGGTCAAACTTACATGCAAGTTAACAGGATCTCAGCGGTGCAATGAATACCATAGTGGTTTATTTTATTGTTAAGTGGCAGCTTTTGATTGGGTCACAGTTCAAGCCCTCGTACAGGAAAACCTTTTTAGTTGCGTGCAATAAGGTTCTGGTTTGTGGTTCTATGTCAAAGGATAGAATACCTCCAAATTTGGTAGATTTGGTGAAGGATTATCAAAATATTTGTTAGCTGCTCAAAGGATAGCGGAACCACAAAATGTTTGAACAGTTCTAGCATGATTTTAGCAAACTTGTTTTAATTAACAATATAAGTGGAGTGGCTCCATATTTGTTGGGATAACTAAATTAGTTTTAAAACTCGAAAGTGTAAACATATAAGAAAGTTTAAAGTTATTAAAGTGAATTATAAAACTAAAGTTAATGAAAAGGTGAATTGTTTAGAATGTTTCTTTTAAAAGGACATCTTTGTTCAAAGTTGGAAACCCTTCATAATGTATATAAGGGGTGAAGACAAGATCATTCAAATGTGTGTCTCGATGGATCATAAATGATATCTTGGTGGATATTCTACTATTGATATGGACCTTGTGTTCATTCAAACAGATTGGTGTCTATAATTAAGTTGGAGCCTGAATGAGGATTGGATTCCTCTCTAAATGTTGGGTCATGTATACAAGGTGGGTCTTGTAAGAGAGTTGGGTTTCTCAATCTAACTGGGTCTAGATCATTAATGCTATGTAATGTAAAATCCTATTTAATAAAAGGATATTTGACATATTCATATATGTGGTGTTCTTCATATGTGTTTGTGTATATATATACAATTGGTAAATGTCATGATTGGTTCATAATACATATGACTGACTAAATTAGTGTTTTGGAAAGAGATTTTTAATTTTTAAGAGACACTGATTCAACTCCCCCCCTCTCAGTGTTTGAGACCTGTTCTTCACTATGTTGTATCAAACCCCATTTATATACTCATTTGTTGAGGTGGGATTCTAGTCCTGTAGTCTTGTGTTGTATCAAGACTGTTGTTGTGTTGTATCAAGACTATATACTTGTGTTGTATCAAGTATGGACTTGTGGTGTATCAAGTATGGACTTGTGTTGTATCAAGTCAATTCTTCTCATAGACAGTAGGTACCCTATGAGATGGATCTCCTTAACTGTAGATGATCTTGTGTTGTATCAAGACTGGAGAATTTTGTTGTATCAAGTCATGATCCTAATGAAGTCATCGAGAAAATGGATACTCATTCAGGTGAACCTCCATTTGTTGAGGTAGCATGCTTTACTTGGTAAAGTGGTGATACTATGTGATATATTACTAACCATGGTCATTCGAGATGGATAAGGCTATTAAGTCTCCTTGAGAGAATGATCACCTTTAGAGTGAATTACTTTAGCACATGACTATATGGTCTCGGGTAATATATATCATCATCAGTATGCGTGACAATTATTTTGAGTATAATATGATAATATGGATAAATAATAAATACACATGTGGACCATGAAGTAAATGATAAATGATAAAGAGATAAGCATACATACATACATATACATATACATATACATATACATATATATACAGAGAGAGAGAGAGAGAGAGAGAGAGAGAGAGAGAGAGAGAGAATTTAAATTGCCTAAAGATAGCTAAGTATGTTGTAGTTCTAAAGATTCAGTTAAATATGAATGCATCAATCAGTGCCTCAGTTAAAGCTTATGTGTTTTAGTTAATTAAAAGAAAGTTATAGTGTTCCATGAAAGTGTTTTGCATGGACGACACCAAGGGTGAAGCACTGATGACACTTAAAGATAATCTATTAATTAAGATATAAGCTTTCAGTTAACTAAGAAGATCTATGCAAAAGTTAATAATAGTAAATAAGTTACTTGCATGGATGGCGCTAAAGGTGAAGCACTATAACTTTCGGTTAGCCCCCTAACTTAGTGGGCATGCATTCAGTTAAGAATTGAGATCAATTCAATTCAATTAACATTCAGTTAACAAACCCAATTGAAGGAAGGGTGCATATCTTGTGCATGGAGTGGAGTCCTAGGTGCTAACTTGGCATCCATGAAGGAAAATTTGAAATTGAAGTGCATTTGTGCACTGGTGTCAGGAACACATTGCATGGCATGATTTTTTACTTGTTATTAAAGTGCTAGGCACTTGGCAAGTTCATTACATATTTTTTATGGATCTCTCTTCTCTATTGCTGAGGTTTTCTCTCTTGTCGAGCAATCTGCTAATGTGTTGTGAATCATTCTCTGCAAGTCTATCTATTATACTCAAAGAATTGTTAGGTTTTTCATCCTCTGTATTTGGAGGGTTTTTCGAGGGTACATCTTGTCTCATATGATTGAATGATTTTGTTTATAAGATTCATATATGAAATGATTGATTGATAATAATTTTAAAATTCAAAGATCTTCAATTTTGTTCAAACAACAACAAATTGTACAAATCTACATGTATTTTCCTTTTCATGTTTTTGCTATATTTGTTTGATATAAATAATTATATGAAATTCTAACTCTCTAAGTGAAAATTGAATATGATGTATTTCATGCTATATTCCATACTTGTTGAAAGGATGGTTTATTTTTACTTATACCCTTAGACGTGTGAACATAGAGTATGAATATGGTAGACATGTAAGCTAAGAAGAAATTGAGAAACTATTTTAATTAGCATTAGAATATAATATTTCACTATTGAGATAGCCCTCTGGTCCCTTCACATGGTATCAAATCTCAAGTTCGAAGTCTTAAGCCATAAGCTTATTTGAAATTAAAAAATTCAAAATACACTAAACCCATTTTTATAAATAAAATAAAAAGTTTAAAGAATATATATATATATTGAACGAGACAAGAATTTCAAACAAAACCCTTGTTAAATAGACAAAATCCTTGAAATACTATGGTTATTGTGAAGGATGCTATTGAGGCTACCTAAGCGGAAGGAGAAATATGGAGTGTACTACGGAGAAAATAAGTTCTCGAGTACAAGACTATGACTCAACTATGTTTATATATTACATATGTGTATTTTAAATTAATATTCAAAGATATAATATATAATAGGCTTAATTAATGTTTAAATATACTAATGTTTATATATATGTTTTAAACCAATAATTGATGTGTTTGATCAATTATGTATTATAAATTTTTAAACCAATATTTCACACAACACATTAGCTATAAGGATATATTATGGCTATAAATATGTTTTAGTTATTTATCGATTTTAAATTTAGCATATCTATTATTATTATATTTTTCTTGAACCAAACATAATTGAAACAAACATTTCCTTGATTATTTCTAGGATTTGCATTGAACATGATACAATAGTAGGTGTGGTTGTAGATAACTACATAATCCGCAAGGACGAGGCAATTATGTGCATTCACCTAGGACAAAGTGTCTTACCCTAAGACTTCGAATGATGATACCAAATGTGGGGATTGCGTAGTGCCATTGTACCCTTGACCTTTAATGGGTTTTTCCTCGGTATCAGTAGTGTCTGTTATAGGCAACTATAAAATAAAAAATTTCACTCATGCACACCTGTGTGAGTATGTGTTTAATTGTAACCAGCTAAGACCTAAAACCTATACTAATGGTGGTGTATTGCATAATGCAAGATCGATTACAGTTAGGACTTCGGGAAATCGAGTTCAAGTGCAAGATTAAGGGTAGAATCAAACTATACCACCATTAGAAACGATAGTGGAGGCACTGTCTATGCTATCGCATGAGATGGTTCTTGTACTTCACTCTCTAAAGGAAAAGAACGAGATAGTAAAGAGGATTCCAAGAGTAAGTGTTATGCCAAAGGCATAAGTGGAAACCCCACCCGTAGGGGTGGGTAATATCGAAAGGTTGATCAACGTAATGTAGATACCTCCTCTACATGGAATCACGAGGGAGCTTCAGAAGATCATGATTCCAAATTTTTCTAGGGGTCGTGCAATTGAGCAAGCTGAGGTGTGGTTAGAAGGAACAACTAGGTGTTTGGGATTGAGGGAGTATGCCTCCACCTCGAAATCAAATATTTCCATATTTCAGCTTAAGGATAGTGCCTTGAGTTGGGGTAGAAACTAAGAGAGACAGTTACATCTCACCCTAGACATTGTTCCATGGCAATTGCTTATGGAGAGGTTCTGAAGAAAGTACTTTCGTGTATTCTACCAAGAAGAATAGGAAGGATCTCTTCATGCTTTAACGCAAGGGAGCTAAATAGTGGAATAGTGGAAGAGTACGAGACAAGATTATTGGAACTGTTAAAATATGTTTCCTACTTGGACACATATGAGTGCTATGCCGAGCACTTTGTGTGTGGACTTAATCCTAGCATTAGGGCCCATGTATGAATGTGGAAACTGCTTTTAGTTGTAGAAGAAGTTGAATATGTCCATTATGCTAAAGTAATTATAGATGAAAAGGGGGATTAGAGAGGGGGCATGGGATCAAATAATTCACAACAGTTAGGTTTTGTAGGGAAGGCCCCTTGAAACCACCTTAGGGAAGGACATGCTAGGCCACCTCCCTATGGAAACAAATATATAGCTAGTGTTGTGATAGATGATAGATCAATAGAAACTAGTAAAATATCCCAATCTATGGGAGGGACTCACCACAATATACCGAATTCTTGAGGATCAGTTGGAAAGGGTATAGGTTTCATGGGAAGGAACTCATCTCAAAGGTATAACTAGTTAAGCTAACAACCTCTGTCCCAGGTTTCCTGTTGGGGTCCTTACTACCATCATGACTATCATAAATTACAATATGATACCATGCATAGAGAAGGAACGACCTTGATGGGGAATGGAGGTAGCAATTAACACCAAATCTACGCAATAAGGAATAACCATCAAGTTGAACATCAATACACTATGGTGGAACCATCACGTCTTGAATGAGGGGACCATCAAGGTCAAACCATTACGTATACTGGACTATAGAGTTCGACGGCCCAGGAACTGTTTGGTGGACCAAGTTAAGGTCTAGTGGGACACGTATAGCCTAGGTTATTCTACCTTGGAGGACGCAGAAACCATGCGACATGATTTCCCTACACTATTTTGACTATAACTTCGAGATGAAGTTTCCTTAAGGGTGGGTGTATGAAATGTCCCATTTTCAATTTACCATCTGAACTACCCTATTACCTATTTTGTATTTTTCTTATTATCTATGGAACTCGGTCTGAATGATAACATTGCATCACATGGACCTATAAACATAATATTTTGCAGAAGTTGTGTGTGTGTGTGTGTGTTTTATAATATTGTTAATGATGGTTGCTCATTGATTTTATCCCTAGTATGCAAATTTAAATGATATATTTGAGTAAGTGGATACTAATTTAAGTTAAGTGTTGAATAGATGGATGAGATACCAGGTGCATAGTATTTAGAAAAGATTGTTACATTGTTTTTTGATTAGTAATGAAGTATGTATATGTCAATGATTACACAATATTGCATGATCTTGTGTTGAGAGACTAACCCACAGGTTAAATGAGCTATTTGATAGTTGGATACTATGGTACAATAGTAACATCGATGACATGGACTTCGAAAGGGAAATGGTGTGCGAGTGAAACATTATTGTTTTAGAATTATAATTGGTTAATTACTATGATATGTGGGCAGGTGCATGGTTAATTATAGCTTCCCAAAATGGTTATTCGATGATGAAGTTTAAGAACAATACCAGCAACACAGTCACTATGTCGATGTAGGCATTGAATCTCATTCCATTAGGAGGGGTGGAGGCATTACCCACCGTTTATCATAAGAAACCTCATCATGGGAGGGATATGCTATGGCATGATACCCATGGTGTGTGAGGATGATTGTCAGTTTCATTCTAGGGAAGCTTGTTCAATGTAGTCAACACTTCCACTTATGGGCTATATATGGAGTTAGGTCAATATAGTTGATGCTCCAAGATATTCCAGCAGAGGAAGCATATGATGAGGAAGATAGTTGTGAATTAGATAGAAGGAAGTAGGTAGATAAGAATGTGATGAGAGTTATGGAAAACAACTTAATTGACTATGTGTGTGTTGATGCCCTTGCTTTACTCTTATATGATAACTTAGTACATTGTGTTGTTTTGATAGATTATTATGATCTAGTTAGTAATGGTTAGCTACTACAAATTTCAATTTATGTCTTGCGTTAGTAGATAAGTCTTGTGTGAATTATGAATTGCGTGAGATTGGCTACTATTAGTACCTGCATAAGCTATGTAAGCACTAACTATGCCTACATAACTTGCACATGTATACTAGTATTATTATAATCATGAAGTAACTATTAAATATTTTAGTTTAACTGAAATTATATGACTTGTGTGTTAGCTAACCATTACTAACTAGATCATAATAACTTTAGATGATTATCATTAAGTTTCATGTCCCATTAAATAAATTTTAATTTGAGTTTAAAATGACTATATTGATTTGATCAATAAATGTTATTTAAGTTTTCAATTATAATTATGGATTTGATTTATGAATGCTGAAATGATATGACTTATGTGTTACTTATATTAATCATTTTGAAATGTGGATTAATGTTAAATTATATTACTTAAAATATAGTTATTTTGTATTAATTCGATAAATGTGAAATTTACTTTTATTTATTGGATTAATTGAATGAATGCACCACCTATTTTAGTTCTGTATTAAATAAACTTAAAGGGAATATGAACATCGTTCATGGATGGTTTTCACATTAATTACGAGATAAGGGGGAGTGAAATCCCCTGGTTTGTGAGAAGGAGACGGAAGGATGGGAAATGGATATAGGTAGTTGGGAGGCTTAACAAGGGGAGGATTGTTTTTTTTTTTTGGAAAAGGAGGAGGAACACAATTTCCATTTTGGGATAACTTGGGAGAAAAATTGGTAGGTTGTTGTTCTTAATATTTAGGCACGGAGGGCCAAGAAACTTACATTTTTGGAGCTAGGGAGTCGACAAGTTTGTTTCGAGCTGGCTAATAGGTAAACTAATTTGGGTAGTTGCAAGGAGCCAGACAAAAATTCAAATTCAAGACACAAATCTACAAACCTAAACATATTTTCCTTTTCATTGTTTTGCTAGTTTTATTTGGTATAAATAATTTAATGAAATTATAACTCTCCAAATTAAGATTCAATATGTTGCATTTCATGTTATATTTCATGCCTATTGAAAAGGACAATTTATTTGATTTATACCCTAAAACATGTGAACATAGAGTATGCATATCATAGACATGCATGCTTAGAAAAAACTAATAAAATCTTTTACTTAACATTAGTATCTCAAATCTCGTTGTTGAGATAACCCTCCGAGGTCCCCACATATGTGTTTATTTTGCAGTGTTATTATCGCATGATCATGTGTGGGTTTGAGAACCGTGATTTTCCCCAAGACCTTTGACGTACCATATCTAGATTAACTGCATTTGCATGTTTAAATGTATCAAAGGAGACTCATATGGCTAGTATTCCACAATGGCACCAAGATATAGCTAAGATTGTTTGTATGTTTGAGAAGGAAATGCCCATGATTTTCATGGACTTGCATGTTCATCTTCTAATATAGCTAGTTGATGAGTATGATTTAGCCAAAGAATGTTTATGTCATTGGATATTCTTCTTAGAGAGGCACATGAAATAATTGAATGGGTTTATTCTACAAATGAAAAAGCTTGAAGGGGTCTATGGTAGAGGGGTACATAGTATCTGCACCATTTTTTATGCTAGTGAATACATCAATCAAATTGATGAGACAGTTGGTGTAGTGATTAGGGATTCCGAAGGGGATGAGGACAAAAGAGAAGGGGAGATACTCCAATTGAACATAAAAATATGTGCATGATAAAGTGTAAGTCACTTTTTTTTTCAAATTTATACAGAGTAACTATTGATGTATTTGTAACCTCGGAATGCATTCATCTATGTATCTTATGTCTTGTAACCCGATGTTTATTCCAGGATGCATCTATTATGTAATTGAGTCATGTTGTCATGCCCCGATGTTCTGATCGGGAGGATCTATAATGTACACAAGTCATGTAGAGTCATTGACGGTAACCCTCCTATTGTCTAAGGGTTAAAGTCCCCGCAATTTCGGGGCACTAGGGTTATTAGACTCTCCTAGAGAGATTGGCCCTAGTAGGGTTTTAGTCATGTCGGTATTAGTATAAATAGAGAGCTGGACTCTCTATTTAGAACACATCACATACACACTCTAGTGTAGCGCATAGTTGAGGAAGGAGAAGACATTGGGGCTAGATAAGAAGAAGGTTATTGCTGTCAGGAGATCACTTACTGTTTTGGGATTTTCTATTTTGGTGTTGATTCTATCTCTAAGGAAGTTGTAGGGTTTTCTCCATTTATGGTTTCCCCGAGGAAAAACACTGTGTTCATTGTCTCTTGTGTTTGATTGTTGTGCTTGTTATTCTCTCAGTTAAAGATCCTAATAATGCTAGCTTAATGTTGAAAAACTAACATGGTATCAGAGCTAACTTGAGAAGAAGACACTGTGTAGTTGCGGGAACTAGGGCTTCCTAGTTTATGGATCTTCCTCCACATATTTTTAGCAAAAGTAAGCTGGAATAACTCTCCTCCTTAGGGCGCATCTTTCTGTCGAAGCAGAATCCAATTCTGAGGTTTTTCAGTTTTGGACCTGACACTGCTGCCAGAAATTAGGGCTTTTCACAGAAGAGGAATTTTTCAATGAGCCTAGGCATGGATTGCTCTCCTCCCCAAAATCGAATTTAGGGATAAATTTCAAGGCATTTGGGTGGACAGAACTCTGGAAAAGAAAAACCCTAATTTTCTCTTGATCCAGCACTGTAGGATTTCAGCTCCAAATCCAGATCCGACATCTTGACCTGGTAAGATATAAATATTTTGTATTTCCATTTGAGGTTCTCAGTTAATATGTCTCATCATACCAAGCTTGATGAAAAGCTTGAGGGAGCTGATAACTTTCGAGCCTGGAAGTATAGGATCTCCCTGGTCCTGGAAGAAAATGAGTTGGAATCCTACATCCATGAGGAGGTTCCAGTTCCGGAGGGAGATGAGGCTAAGGCCTTACATAAGAAGAAGTTGGTTATGGCAAAGAGGATCATTGCTGATTCTATCAAGGATCACCTTATCTCACAGGTGTCCTCTCTCAAGACACCTAAAGCTATGTTTGATGCCCTAACCAAATTGTTTGAAGGGAAGAACATAAACTGGAAGATGACTTTGAGGAATTAACTGAAGAATGTGAAGATCCAGAATGCAGAGACTATCCAGTCTTACTTCACAAGGGTTTCTCGGATCAAGGAACAATTGGAAGCAGTAGATGAAGAAGTGGAGAATGCAGAAATTATGATGACCACCTTGAATGGTCTCCCTATGACATGGGACTCTTTCATTCAAGGGATCTGTGCTAGAAAGAAGTTAGTCAAGTTCAGTAAACTGTGGGAATAATTTTCTCAAAGAAGCTCGGATAGCAGCTCGAGAAGAGAAGATGGGAAGTGAATTTCAAGCTCTCACAGTACAATCCAAGAAATCCAGATCCAACCATCACAGAAGTAAGTACTCTCATCATAGGAATAACTCTAGAAAGCCTAGAGATAGGTCTAAGTACATTTGCTATACATGTGATGAAAAAGGACACTTTGCTAGAGATTGTCCTAAGAAAAAAAATAGCTCTCACAAGAAGAAGGGAAACAAAAGAAGACATCATGCTCATGCTGCAGAGGATGATGAACCTTCATCAAAGAGAGCCATATATGAAAGTGAAGATTCTTCAAGCGAGGATGAATATGTTTTGATCTCCGCTCTCACAGGAAACATTACTCATGGAAGTGATGATTGGCTTATAGACAATGGGGCTTCCAAACATATGACTGGATTCAAGGAATCCTTTATGAAACTTTTAGAACATGAATCGCCTCACAAGGTGAAGCTAGAAGATGACTACCAATATCCAATAAAATGTAGTGGGGAATCTTCTTATAAGCTAGAATTTGGAAAGTCTATAACAATAAAGGAAGTGTTGTTTGTGCCAGGACTCAAGAAGAAACTTCTCTCCATATCAACATTGGATGCAAAAGGAATGAGGGTTGCATTCATAGATGGTCAAGTCATCATGTGGCCAAAAGGAAAGACTATTGATGATCCAATAGTGATTGGTGAACAAGAAGGAGGTTTGTACAAATTGAAAAGTCATCCAGAAAAAGCCTTGGTCCATGACACAGTAGAGCCAAGTGAAATTTGGCATAGAAGGCTTTCACATGTGCATTACAGAGCACTACCTCTTGCAAGCAAAGTTGTTGAAGGTCTTCTAGAAATATAGGAAAAACATGATGGGGTCTGCAAAAGGATGTGTGAAAGGAAAGAACACAAAGAAGACATTTCCAAGTAGCGAAAGCAAAGCAAAAGGAATATTGAAAATCATCCACTCCAATCTGCAGTCCTATGTCATCAAGCTCACTAAGCGGGTATGCATATTATGTTTCTTTTATTGATGAATTTTCTAGGAAGACATGGGTTTACTTCATGAAGAACAAAGATGAAGTATTCAGCAAGTTCAAGGAATTAAAAGCCTTGATCGAGAATCACACTGAAAAGAAGATCAAGACCTTTCGATCAGATAATGGCAGAGAATTCACTTCGAATGAATTCAAAGAGCTATGTAAAGAATCAAGGATTAAGAGGGAGTTGTCCACTCCTTATAATCCACAACAAAATGGGATTGCGGAACGGAAGAACGAAAACATCATGGAAGCTGTAAGATATATGCTTCATGATCAAGATCTTCCTATGCATCTTTGGGCGGAAGCTGCCATAACAGCAGTGTATGTACAGAACCGTACTCCACATAGAGTACTCGAGAACAAGACTCCTTCTTCTCCTGCAAGAAACCAGAAGTCATCCATCTCAGAATATTTGGTTGTCCCGTGTACATACACATTCCAAAAGAGAAGGGAACAAAATTAGATCCTTCAGGAAAGAAGGGTATATTTGTGGGATACTCTGAAAGCTCGAAGGCTTACAGAATATATTTCCTAGGATACAAGAAGATTGACATCAGCAGGGATGTGACATTTGATGAAGACACAGCTTACAAAAAATCTAGAAAGAGACCTGCTGAAGAACCTGAAGAAGCAGAAGCACCCAGAATTCATGATACAACCATGAATGAAGAAACTCAAGAAGAAGATCGAGAATTTGAAGAACCACAAAGACCTGTAGATCCACCTCTGGAGAAGAATCCTCATAAGAGGAAACCTGCTTGGGTACATGAAATTATCCAAGGTGTGGAAAGATATGGGGCTCCAGAAAAGAATCACAAAGAAAGAAAGAGGACCAGATCCTGCTCCGAGTATGTAGCTTTACTATGTGATTTCATTGATAAAGAACCTTCCAGTTATGAAGATGCGGCAAAACGGAAAGAATGGAAGGATGCTATGATCGAAGAGTACCAATCGATCATGAAGAATGATGTTTGGGATGTTGTCCCAAGACCATAAGGGAAGTCAGTTGTAACTTCCAAATGGATCTACAAGATCAAGCATGCTGCAGATGGTAGCATTGAAAATTATAAGGCAAGATTTGTGGCTCGGGGTTTCTCTCAAAAAGAATGAATAGATTATGAATAAACCTTTTCCCCTGTAGCCAGATACACTTCCATCAGATCAGTACTAGCTCTGGATGTAGTGATGAAATGGAAGATACACCAAATGGATGTCATGACTACTTTCTTGAATGGTGTAGTAGAAGAGGAAGTGTATGTAGAACAACCACTCGGTTTTGAGACACATGACAGAGAGTCTCATGTATGCAGATTGAAGAAAGCCCTATACGGTTTGAAATAGGCACCCAGGACTTGGTATGGCATAATTGGCAGCTTTCTATCCAGTTTGGGATTTACCAAAAGTAAAGCAGATTCCAACCTTTACTACAAGGTTGAAGATGGCAACCCAGTGATGCTCCTACTATATGTAGATGATCTATTTGTGACAGGTATGGATGGGTTGATTGCTGATATGAAGATAAAGCTTGCTGTCGAGTTCGAGATGAAGGACTTGGGTATGATGCATTATTTCATAGGCATGGAGGTGTGGCAGAGTGTAGATGGAATCTTTCTTGGACAAGGGAAGTATGCAGTAGAGATCCTAAAGAGGTTTGGGATGATGGACTGCAAATCCATGGCCACACCTATAGCATTGACATGAAGCTATTGAGTGATGCTTCATCAGAGTCGATTGATGCTATGATGTATTGTCAGATGATTGGGTCCTTGATGTACCTGATGAGCACGAGAACAAACATTTGCTTTGCTGTGAACACCTTGAGCCAGTTCTTGACAGATCCGATAAATGTTCACTTGATTACTGCAAAGCACATTCGAAGGTACCTGAGGGGTACAGTTGATTATGGGCTCAAGTATGAGTCAAATCAGAAGATTAACCTAGAGGGTTATGTTGATTCATATTGGGTAGGCAGTGCCATCGATAGGAAGAGCACTTCATGATGTTGCTTCAGTATGGGATCGGGTGTGATCTCTTGGTTTAGCAGGAAGAAATCTTGTGTGGCACTGAGTACAGCTGAAGCAGAGTATGTCGCAGCTTGTTCAGCTAGTTGTGAGGCAGTATGGTTGAGAAAGCTACTGTTTCATATATTTGATCTCCAGTTGGATGCTACTTGTATACATTGTGACAACTAGAGTTGCGTGAAGTTGTCAGAGAATCCAGTGTTCCATGACAAGTCGAAGCATATCGAGATCAAGTATCCCTATATCAGGGATATGGTGCAGAGGGGAGCAGTGAAGCTCCAGTATGTTGCGATGGAGGAACTGATAGCTAATGTATTGACAAAGCCATTGGCTAGGATAAAGTTCGAGTACTTCAGGGAGAAGCTTGGTGTTCTCTAGATCGAGGTTTGTTCTCTAGATCGAGGTTTCCTCCAAGCGAAAGTGATGAGACCCATAGCCATTCTGACATGGTGAGAGGGTTGGTTCCTTCCATGGTCAGATGTAAGGGTTGAGCTATTATGTCATGGTCAGAGGATTTAGGTTCCTTCCATGTCAGATATGAGTGATGGCCATTTTGTCGAGTAGGACAGATGTAAGGGCAATTGCCATTCTGGGAATGGAGGCACCTGGTCAGTTACCAGGAAAACTCAGTCTAGGACTGAGAAGCCATTATGATGTGATAGAGGGATGTGTTCCCACTTGATCAGATGTAAGGGTTGAACCATTCTGTCATGGTTAAAGGATTAGGTTCCTCCCATGTCAGATGTGAGTGTTGGCCATTCTGACGAGTAGGTCAGATGTAAGGGCAACTGCCATTCTGGGAATGGAGGCGCCTGGTCAGTTACCAGGTAGCTCAATCTAGGACTGGGGGCCATTTTGATGCAATGGTAGGATTAGTTCCTCCATGATCAGATGTTAGTGCATGCCCTTTCCGATGTGGTGCTTCGTGCATGGTCAGATTGTAAGTGTAGAACCCTTTCCGATGCGGTGCTTCGTGCATGGTTGGATTGTAAGTGCCGAGCCCTTTCGATGTGGTGCTTTCAAGCATGGTCGACTATAAGTGATGTGCATTTCTGACAGGATGAGGTTGGATGTGAGTGCAGAGCCTTTCCGATGCGGTGTGCTTGCACATGGTCGGATATAAGTGCTGAGCCATTCTGGCGCAATGTGTTTACACATGGTCAGATGTGAGTGCTGGGCCTTTCTGACAGGATGAGGTCAAATGTGAGTGTTGTGCGTGCCTTTCTGACAAGATGAGGTCAGATGTAAGAGCTAGGTGGGCCATTCTGACTTAAGTGTCAGATATAAGTGTTGATGAAGACCTACATGAAGGGTAGGCCTACAAGATTGACTCTGTAGAACTTCCTGTGATGAGAAGAATCGAGATAGCACCATTATGAGATAGCATATGATGATGATCCAGACTCGATGATGATCCAGATCAAGTGATGATCCAGATGTGATGATGATCCAAACTTGATGACGATCCAGATCGAGTGATGATCCAAATGTGATGATGATCCAGCAGTGATGAGTCAGTAGTCATGATGATGCAGATCCCGTGATGAAGATGACTTGAAGACTCCAAGACGAAGAAGACTTGAAAATGAAGAAAACTTGAAGACTAAGAAGACTTGAAGATGAAGATGATGAGATGATCCAGTTGATGCAGAGAAGAAGACCAGTGCTGAAAATTCTGTCGAAAGAATACCTTCCTAGTTAAGAGGAAGTGTTGATGTATTTGTAACTTCGGAATGTATTCATCTATGTATTTTATGTCTTGTAACCCGATGTTTATTCCGGGATGTATCTATTATGTAATTGAGTCATGTTGTCATTCCCCGATGTTCCGATCGGGAGGATCTATAATGTAAACAAGTAATTTCAAGTCATTGAGGGTAACCCTCCTATTGTCTAAGGGTTAAAGTCCCCACAGTTCCGGGGCACTAGGGTTATTAGACTTTCCTAGAGAGGTCGACCCTAGTAGGGTTTTAGTCATGCCGGGATTAGTATAAATAATGAGCTGGACTCTCTATTTAGTACACATCACATACACAATCAAGTGTAGCGCATAGTTGAGGAAGGAGAAGACACTAGGGCTAGATAAGAAGAAGGTTACTGTTGTCGGGAGATCACTTACTGTTTTGGGCTTTTCTATTTTGGTGTTGATTCTATCTCTGAGGAAGTTGCGGGGTTTTCTCCATTTATGGTTTCCCCGAGGAAAAACACTGTGTTCACTGTCTCTTGTGTTTGATTGATGTGCTTGTTATTCTTTCAGTTAAAGATCCTAATAATGCTAGCTTAATGTTGAAAAACTAACAGTAACTACTTACAATGAACTTGATAATTTATAATTTATCTTATAGTACTTGTTTTGATTTCATGGATACATCAATGAATTTAGAAATTCATGCAATCAATATATTCATTCCTTACAATGCGGAGGCAAAACAAAAATGGGTTGCATTGTATGAATACAAGAGAAGGAAATGAGATAGTAACATGAAAGAATTCAGATGGTTAAATGGTAGAAGCTTGCCTTATATTGATAATTTAAAAGGAAATATGCCACTGATCTATCTCAATAGTTGGGTTGCTGACTAGATCATAGATAAATATGTTGCATCTAATCATTGCCCGCATGGTGAAGAGGATGCACTAAACATAGTGATCGGGTGCAACAACTCAGTAATAAATTTTCTATTACTTAGTCCATGTAACATGTGGGTTAGTCTCATCAAAACAATAGATCATGCATCATATTTTACTATTTCCAAGTATTTACCAAGTTATCATATGTCAAGCAATGTAAACAAGCTAATCTATTCATAATGTGCATTGCATCTATTTATTCATTTAATCATAATGAAAATTAGTATCCATGTATCTTATCCTTCTATTTAGATTTGCACGTTGAAAGTAAATCACACAACCATCATCATTAATAATATTAACGATAAACTTAAATCATAACTTAAGGATATAGTTAGGTTCATAAATCTATAAATATAGTTTTCTTAACAGAGTTGACTACATTAAATAATAAGAAAAAATACAAAATAAGCCATAAAGTTGTTTAGCTAAAGTCAAAATATTAAAATTAATCATTTAATCATTTAAGATATATTTATTCATTTAATCATAATGAAAATTAGTATCCATGTATCTTATCCTTCTAGATTTGAACGTTGAAAGTAAATCACACAACCATCATCATTAATAATATTAACGATAAACTTAAATCATAACTTAAGGATATATTTAGGTTCATAGATCTATAAATATAGCTTTCTTAACAGACTTGACTACATTAAATAATAAGAAAAAAAACAAAATAAGCCATAAAGTTGTTTAGCTAAAGTCAAAATATTAAATATTATAAATACAATATTTAATATTATTAATATTGCTAATTTTATTTTCTTATTTTATTTTATGTTACAATATCACAACTTTAAGTCATGTCTTATATTCTATATCAAAACCTCTTTTGTTTAAGTGGTGGTTACAACTCATACTATAAGCAATAACATTGAGTCTATCTTGTCAACTTTAAGAATTTATATTTATATTTTAAAAATAAAGAAATTTATATTTTAAAAATAAAGAGCTATGTATTTATGTATTAGAATAAACCCTAAGGTTCTTAGTTGTATTTTACCTATTTTATTATCTAATCATAGTTTTATACTCCATGAAAGTACATCTAAAGTCAATAAAAAGAGAATTGTGAAGTCATTGAATATTGCATTAAATTTTTAGATTTTTAAATTTTTTGAAAGTTCAAATTTTATAGCTATAAAAAATAATTAAAAGAAGCAAAGTGTTTAAAAATATTTTTCCTTATCTAAGTGTTTAATGTTTCTATATTGTTTTCAAAATTATAACAACTTTTTCAATTATCAATAATTTTTTTAATTAAAATGGTGACATTTGACTAAGTATTTATGAAAATAAATGTTTCGGATTTATGTGTGAACGAAATGAAAGAACGGATACAAAATCATAATAACATACATTTTTCAAAGATAATAGAGATACCGTAAACAAATATTCTATTAAATGGTGGAAATAGAACACACTTTAATACAATATCTAGAATGGTGGTAGCTATCTCTAAGAAGAGATGTGACTGCTATGCTCATCCGTGCAAAGCTGAATACAAAAATGAGGCCGAAGGGGCCTATCTATGATAAGAATGAGGGTGAGAACCCCAAAAGTCCAAAACGTAACCCTAGAAGATGAACTGTCATAAAGTTTGCGGCCCCAATATGGTAAGTTGAACAGTCAACTTCCCGGTGTCATAACTTTTGCATACAATCTCCAATCTGGGCATTTGATAGCTCGTTGGAAATGTCTATCTAATATTTACGACTTTTTATCGGCCAAATGAATGTTGATGGAAACCATTTGGCCCTCGAATCGCCAAAAACAATCGCTTAGGGCCTCAAAATAGCCTGAAAGTTTGGGACCCGAAAAACCGTAGAAAAATAACTAGAAAACTGTCACAATGGACAATTGTTTTGAGCCAGTGGAATAGGTGGGTGGCCACCGATATCCATCTGGATCAATCCTCCCTCCTTAGGTAGCAATGGTCTCCATTGCATCGAATCCCGTATCATATCTCAAACTGTTTGTTGAGTTGATCTCCTGGTACGACATTTGCTGAAGTGAAGATGCTGCTTTTCTTTGGCATCCTGAGAGGGCTGTAATTGTTGTGTGGATGATTTGTTTTTGGAGGAACACCTTGAATGCGTGGCCTTGCATTGTAGAGGTACTCGGATAGATGAGGCAACGATGGCTCTGTTTTCTTCTTGTGTCTGTTGAGTAGAGACACCCTGTGCAGAGGGTGTGGAGGTCTCCGTGATCTTATGTTCTCCTTTAGATGAAATTGTGAGGAGGAATAATTTCTTGGTGTGGGAGCTTATCTTCCTACCCTGCGAGACTGTGGTAGGTGCAACTGTCTCTGGGATTCGATAGAGTTGTCCTCCCAAAGTGACAATGACACTGCGAGGCCGTGACTCATATACAGCATGACGCTTCCACATATATGGTTGTCCTAAAAGAACATCACAGACTTCAAGTGGGGCCACATCACACAATACCTCGTAGGAGGCATTGCTGAGTAATGTGGATACCTCGTCCTTTGCTTAGCCAACCAATGTTGTAGGGTTGCGGGTGTGGTGTTGTCGGAAGCTCCAATCTCTTGACGACTTCTGCTAAGATCGGGTTCTTTTAGCTGCCATTGTTAACAACGAAATGTAGTGGGATTCCCTTCACCCGCATCTGTGAGTGGAAGAAGCACTCCTCTGCCTCTGACTCTTCAGGCTCCTCTAGCTGAATCTGTGCAGTAGCAACAGTGGCAGTGGGGTCTGCTTTAATGATCTGCCTCCCATTGTCTGCGGCTGTGGCATTGGGGTCGAAATCAGAATCAGGATCTGATTCTGAATATTTGATCTCAACCACCAATGACTGCTTTGAGCGACATTCATTAGTGTTGTCCCAAGGGCTTTTATGAAATTCACACCACTTCTCGATGTCCTTCTTTGTCTTTCCATCCCCCTTCTTTTCTTGTGGCAGAGACTGATTGTCCTTTCCTTTTGCTATGTTTTGTGGGCTAGGGTTTCCCTTTCCTTACTTCTGCGGTGCATTCACAGGTCCAGAGTCTCGCTTGTTCTTTTGTCGAAATTTCTCCTCGATTTTGACGGTATACCGATAAGCAGATCCAAGTGAAGAGATGTCGAGGAAGTCCATCTCAGTTCAGATGTACTGATGTAGACCACTGCGATATTTCAGAATTAGGTGTCGCTCGGAGTCCTTGATACCCAACTTTGTGCGCAAGGTATGAAAGTTGTTAGTGTACTCCGACACCGTCTGGTCCCTTTCTTGACGCAGAATGGTCAATTTTGTGTACTGTTCATCATAGTTTCCCACAGGGTAGTACTATTCCCTAACAACATCTATGAAAAAGGCCCAAGTGGGATTTGTTTCAAACATTCCAGACTCGTCTGTTGAGTTTTGTTCCCAATAAGTACCCCACCAATTTTGGACATGGGGGACTACCTTAAGGAGAGCAAAGGTGATATTTTCCTTATCGGAGAAATTGTGGAAAGAGAAATACCCTTCTAGAACATTCAACCAATTATCCAGGGCATCTGCATCGATATTTCCTTCAAATAAAGGAATATCAAAGTTAACTTGTACCTTAAAGGGAGTTGCATCCCCAAACTGGCTGCTCGTTGAAGATGCACTTTCCACTGCCGAAATTCGTAGAAGGATTTGGGCGAAACTATCCATCATCTCGTTCCTCTGTCGCTCGAGGGCTTCCTCAAGCAACGACTTGATAGGATTTCCTGCTTCGTCATCTCTATTTTTTTCCGCCATGGGAGGTCATTTGTGGCGGCGAAAGTGATCAAGTGAAACTAGTTCGAGACCGAACTCTCTATATCCTGACCTTGTCGGGGACATGCATCGAGAAACAATCAAAGAGCAAATTGCTCTAATACCACTCATCCGGATTTATGTGTGAATGAAATGAAAGAACAGATATAGAATGATAATAACATAAATTTTGCAAAGATAACAAAGATACAGTAAACAAATATTCTATTAAATGGCAGAAATAGAACAGATTGTAATACAATAGCTAGAATGGTGGTAGCTATCTCTCAGAAGAGATGTGACTACTACACTCATCTGTGTAAAGCTGAATACAAAAATGAGGCCGAAGGGGCCTATTTATGATAAGAATGAGTGTGAGAACCCCAAAATTCCAAAACATAACCCTAGAAGATGAATCGTCATAAAGTTTGCGGCCCCAAGGTGGTAAGATGAATAGTCAACTTCCCGGGGTCATAACTTTTGCATATGATCTCCGATTTGTGCGTTCGATAACTCGTTGGAAAGGTCTATCTAAGATTTACAACTTTTGATCAGCCAAATGCATGCCAACAATAATAATTTGTCCATCGAATTGCCAAAAAACGTCGTTTAGGGCCTCAAAACAGCCACGAAAGTTTGGGACTCGAAAAACCGTAGAAAAATAACTAGAAAATTGCCACAATGAACAATTGTTTTGAGCTAGTGGAATAAGTGGGTGGCCACCGATATCCATCTGGATGAATCAATTTCTTTAAATATATTAGCACCCTACAAAATTAGAGGATATATTCTTATTTTATATGCAATTAGCATATTCCTAACATTATTATTATTATTGAAGATATGTCCATTATTTTTTTAAATTTTAGTTAATGAGGAAGATAGTTAATAATTATTTTATAAAAACAATATTACTTTTTAAACCATGTTCAATTTTATAAATAAAAAATAAAATACTTTCACTTATCATCAACATTATTAAAATATTTATTAGTATATTTCAAATTATTAATTTTTTTTTTAATAAATTCTGTATCATAACACGAGACAACACAATATGATTACCTATTTCTTCTCTCTTTTTCAATATTTTATATAGATCAATCGAGACCTAATTCTATACGTAAGTAACGTAACTAAAGAATATGACGTAAGCAATCCACGTGAATGCATCATGATCAAACTTAATTTTTTTTTTTTAAATAATATGATGACTAGAAGTGATAAGATAATGAATTTGAGTGACAACTTGCCCCCCTTGCAACCAAACAAATCTTGAGTTCACATTACTTTGAATTACTTATATCTCCCTCCTACTTTGAATAAGAAGAAAGTATTCATTTTGGCATCTCTTTTTGTAGTTTTGTGCTCTGTGCATGTATATGTATGTTAAAGAAAAAAAAGATTGATTTAAAGGTTGTATCAAAGATTTATTCAATTGAATGAGGAAATATAAGTTATAATATAAATGCTTATTTTACTAATTTTCTATACTTCAAGAAAGTTAGTTTTTATTGATTGTAATTTTTGATAAATGTATAAATTTTATTTTTATAAATAAATATTTAATAATAAAATTATATATATATATATATATATTTTAACAGAAACTATAATAAGGTTTGGTATTAAATAGGCTGTGCACAACCATACATTACAAAAAATTGCATCTGAGTAGTTTTTGCTGGTCTGAAATAGAAAAGACAAAACTAGGCCAAAGAATTGACCTTAATATGCCGAACATAGTTCTTACATAACTATTAAAAATAGAGCTAGTATATACCCGAATGTACTGTTGATTAAGAAGTAAGCAAAAAAACATAAGCTGATTATCAAACTCATTAAGGGTTGCCTGGATGCCCTAGGGGCTGAGTGATCGATTCCTCCTCCATGTGCTGAGCTACTCCTAGAGGGTTTTCATGTGCTTGACTTCCTTGATTCATTTGAACCAGACGCTGGAGGTCCTCCTGAATGCAATCCACTTTCCCCATGATTTCCTTTAAATTCATCTCAGTATCATCAATCCTGGCATCATGGTTGCTAATGTGATATGATGTGTAACCAACCACATCAACAAGATTTTTAATTTCTTTAGCTGTCTCTCTACTGTCCATGATTCCAATAGCCACCATTTCATAAAGACGCCTTAGGTTTTCCTTCAGGTCTGCAAGACCTGCGTTTTCACCTGCACGGTCCATTCTTTCGTGGCTACAATTGAGATTAGTGAGGTTAAGGCTAGAAAAACTACTGAGAAAATCCCTGTCAGAACCTGCAAACTTGTGAGCCTACCCAAAGCATAAAAAACTAAGACTAAAAGGCAAATTACCGAAAGCTTAGATGAGAGTAGTAATTTCTTGCTGAAGAATGTTGCAATCCTTCTGCTACGGCAAGAGAGGGTACCAAACGCTCCTTCCTTCCACCCAGAACAGTTGCACCCAAAGGTCAGAGTGTTGCCTCCAAGGAGAAAATGCCCGTCTGTGAGAATATTGTACGCAGAGCTTGAGACTAAGCGCCACGAAGGACCAACAACTCGCGAAGAGCAGATGCAATTCAAGAACGCAACGAGAGCTAGCCTTTCCTTAGCGGAGGCCCTAATCAGAGGCAAGGACTCCCAAGAGATCCCCCGAGCATAGCCTTTGTCGATGCTTGAGATAACAGCGAGCAAAGCTTTTTCAGGAAAGATTGCAGAAAAATGAGAAAGGTTTGGGCTAACATAAGGAGTGGGGGGGTGAACGAAACTTCGAGAAGAATCCATTGCACAGAGAATGATGAGACTTGAAGCGCACGTTTTGAATGAGCCATTACTCCGGAGGGGATGGTTCATTAAGGCGGGCATTATCAAGAAGGAGTTGGAAGTGAATGGAGACCATGCGTCGCCAAGGCAAGGAGCATGAATAAAACCATAGCCCATGACCATTGTTCCAACAAGAATTGAGGTGGGGTGGGTTAGAAGGGGGGGATGTAACCTTAGAAACATTAGGGTATGGATTTGAGGCTTATGTCTAAGCCATTGAAACAATAATGACCTTGGGGAAGGGAGGCCCCTATGTTAGCCAAGGCATCTGCAGGGGCATTATTTGCTTGAAGGATGTGATAAAACTCATAATTGTCCGGAAGGAGAGGAATGATTCTGTCGTACAACTTTCTGCACTTGATGGATCCTGAGGTGTAGCCATTGATCATTTTGTATATGACTTGCCTTGAGTCACCAAAAATCGCTATCTTGGAGGAATCTATAGTGTCCAAAAGTTCTAGACCCTACAAGAGAGCCATCCACTCAGCTTCATTGTTCGTCTTGTGACCCAAACCCCAAGCAAAGGTTTTTTCAGTTTCTCCTCCGAGATCCATTAAGATCCCCGCACTTGCCACCCCTGAATAATAAAATTATACTTAATAATATTTATTTTTTTTAATACTTAATAATACTTTTGATTAAACTTTTTTACAAAATTTAACCACACTTATAAAATATATTAAACATACATAGAATCAAACGAAAATCTATTAAGTACTTTGAAAAAGGAAATTTAGTAAGTACTTTGAAAAGAGAAAAAAAAAGTTTGAAAAATGTTCTTACCCTTAAATTCAAACTTACACTCGAACCAATTGAATCTTGATTCGTATTGGTTGGCATCTTGATTCGTATTAGTTCATGATTAAATACGAGGAATTATAAATTCGCGATCAATAGAATAAAAAATAGAAAAGGTAAGTTAACTTCATTAAAATATATAAATATCTTGACATGTTTTTCCTATGCTTAAATGAAATGAAGAAAGACAAATCTGAAATGGACGAGTTACCCAACATTCATGTGCTGAATAAGCACCACATTATGTTTCACATTAAAGATGAACGAGAAAGGAAATTGATTAAATCAATATGTACACATATTTCTTAAAGTGTTTATGTCAACATGGGAAGAAAAAGACAAAATCCACTATTCATACTTCTTAAATGGTTTATGTCAACATGGGAAGAAAAGTGATAAAAGTGTTGAGCAAACCATCAATCGGACATCCAAGCCAGAACATGTCTCAACATAATTGAATTCAGGTGGATGGAATGAAATCTATTTAACCCCATCAACAAGCCATTGTATCCTTGACTACCAAGGTTTATATGTTGAATAGGCAATATCATCATGTTTCACCTTAATGTGTTGGAATAAAAGTTATAGTAAGACATGAATTAAGTACCAAGTTATTAAGTTATTTAACACTATATGTATATTTTGATTTTATCTTCAAACAAGAGTCACATGTGGTAATGTCCATGAAAAAAGCAAATGCAGAAAGTGGGAACTTTCCCTAGTCCCTTGATTCTTGCTTTAGTATTTTTTACAAGGCTTGCTACGCCAGGCCCAGGCTCTGGGGAAAACGAATTCACCAAGAGGCTTGAGAAACTCTTACATATTTTGTCGGTAGTTGCAAGCACTGGACAATAATCTTGAACAACTTTCACATATCTTGTTTGCACTTACAAATTCTCATGGCATTTATATGAGAATTATGGTAGGTGTGAAGTTGAAACAAGAAACAATACAAGGATTAAAAAGGCATGGGTTCGACTATATATTCAAGATTAGGTTGTAGCTACAAGTCTTGATAACGGAAGAAAATTGAGGCACAGTTACAGTGTTTGAACCGTTATCAAATTTTAGATTATTTAGTTTCAATATTTAGACCATAGTTTATGAAACTTAAGATCATAGTTCTAACCTAGCAATTGAAACATGAATCATTTCAGACCATAATTAAAACTTTAGAAATACACTTTAGCTAAGCAAAATCCTACACAGGCGCACAAAATGATTCTCAACTCAAGTATACAAATTTTGTGGATGACTAAGGCTAAGCATTGCACCAATATTAATTTTCTATTATTTGTATATAGCTAAAACAAAAATTGACAACAAATAAAACATGGTTTTTATTTTTCATTAAATAAAAAGCAACAACTAATAGACAAAAGTGCATTGAAAAAAAGTATCTTGTTCAACATAAAAAAAAACATACATATTTCAAAATATGCTTATGCGTAGCAATAAAATTGATTTCCAATTGATCATACAAGCCACACAATAGATTTCCAATTGGCCATGCAAGCCATGTGCCTTACAACATGTGCATTAGAGCACATACCATGATAAATACCAGACATAAACATACAACCAATAATATTATGTATACAATAGTAGTCAATATGTCATCAATACAATAGTTGTCAAGTCTTTAACTAATAAATAGGAAAAAATTCTAACATATGCATCGATCGCGCCTTTAGCCAAGCTTCAATCATAGAACTATGATAATAGGAAATCCTATAAAAATGAAATCAACTTCGAAATGACAAAAGATGAGATCAAAGTCGGTTGAACTAAAACCAGTACCCTAGTTTTCAAGTCACATGAGAAAATCCAGAGTTGATATGGTGTGAAACTGTTGACTACTTGATCTTGCAGCTGCGAAAATCTCATTGCACAATCAAGTATCCCATTGTCTGCTTCAAGAGCACATTGCAGAAAATGCTCATGCCCGAACATGGTGTTTTTTTTACAAATTGTGCAAGTTGTCAAGTAGTCAGGGATGTGCTTATTGCAATTGTTACAGAGTTCGCGAAATGGAGGCATGAAAGCATTTTTTTGTTTTGAGTGTTCCATGGACATGCATATTGCAATCGGTCAAATTTAGAAAGAACAAGAAATCAAAGGGGTTTGTATATATTTTTGCTTCAATATATCAATTGTTCTCAGCTCAGTGGTAACCCATGTAATGACAATCAATTATATTGTTGCGAGAATCTCATTGCGCAGTCAAGTATACCATCCTTTGTGTCAAGAGCACATTGTAGGAAATGTTCATGCCTGAACATGGTGTTTTTCTACAGATTGTGCAATTTGTCAAGTTGTTAGGGATATGCTTATTACAATTGTTACAGATTTTGTGAAACAAAGGGGTGTAAGCATTTTTTGTTTTGAGTGTTCCATGGACCTGCATATTGCAGTGGATTAATTTTAGAAAGAACAAGAAATCAAAGGATTTTGTGAATATTTTTGCTTCAATCTATCATGTTTTCTCATCTCAATGGTAATCCATGGAATGACAATCATTTATATTATAAAATTGAAAATAGAACTGTAATTGCAAAGTATTTTCAAGCAATTGCAAGTAGTTGAGTATTCATTTGCCTTTGTTTTTTATTGTATTAGCGCAAGTAGGTGTTCCTTTGCATAGTCATTGTTTAGCAGATCAATAAATGTGGCTTGAGAACCACACAGAACATGATAACCCTTTTTAACCATTTCTAACAATGTTATTGAACATGTACATGGATGGAACATGTGATATCAGTTCCTGTTGTATCTTTGAAAAAGGGTTCTTATGACTATCAAGAAATTGTAGCTACAAAACAATGATGTTTGTCGCAGAAAATTAGCAAGAGCATAGAAAAGGGAAAGTGCATTTTCCAATAGTCAAGTCTAATAGATGGTGCACAATAGTTAGGAGATTGATTGGCAACATACCGTTGCAATATCTTGTATCTTTTCTCCATCTTTGATACAGAGATCATAGTTATTGTTGTCTTGTTCACGAGCAATAACAAGTGTGGCAATAGACCCAACATAGTAAGGATTTGTTGAAATTGACATAGAAAATATTGTTGTGTGTGGTGCAAGCTTGAGTTTGTTGGAAAACTTGGCGGATTTTTTCCATAGTGGTTTGCTGATGCAATACAATGCATTGTTTTGCATTTACTCTTCATAAATTCCTTTGTTCCTAGTCATAAAGTTTGAGATCCGCACACTGCTCTTGGGTGTGAAGTACTTCATGAATCGTGAGAAAAGATTATTGTTCATGTTTAATGCTATCTTCAACTAACCATCTCTATTCAAAAGATCAACATGTGTCAATTCCTCTTTTTGTTCAGTAAACCTAGATTCTTATTACATGATGGTTTGTATAAGGTCAATGCATCGCCTTCAAACACATTTGAGTGCGTAGGAGAGGAAAGTTCCATGACATTGACTGATGTGATTGGATTTTTTTTGCTCTGTAACAATTGAGAAAATGACAAATTATTTCTAGATACATTCATTGCATGAAAAGAGCGAAAAAAGGGGAAAAATAAACATTGATTTTTGTGGTGAGATTGACCTTTTTGAGCTATCGCTGGAAAGAAGCCTGTGCATATTGGATTCGGACTTGTTTATGGGATTGCTATTTGCAGCCATAGCATGAAAGGAAGTGTTTTTGTAACAACTGCAAACACAAATTTTTTTTAAGAACAATTTACATACGTGATTCTAGATAAAAAAAGGTTTAGAACAAAACATTGTTTTTCATCAGTTTATTTGCAAAACAACAAGCAAAAGTAGAAGCAAGCAAGGATGGTGATGCATTGGAGCAATCATGACATATGCATAATTTCCATTTTTTGAAATTAATATGTAAATCTATTGCAAGGAATTGAAAGATATATCGCATGATGATTTGTCCAATAAACTAACAACAAGCCAAAGTAGAAGTAAGCAAGGATGGTGATGCATTGGAGCAATCATGGCATATGCATAATTTCCATTTTTTGAAATTAATATGTAAATATATTGTAGGGAATTGAAAGATATATAGTATGATGATCTATCCAATAAGCTTCAGGAAATTGCTTTTTTACATGGTTAGGTGGCAATATTGTCTAGAAGTGGTCAAGTGAGGAGCCATATGTTGTTGTTGATCTTGTTGAATGCAAAGGAAAACTATTGCTACGCATAGAAGAGGCGAATGCATTACGCCTATTGCAATCTTGTAACATGTCAAATGTTTAAATTAGATTTACAAAGTCTGCTAAATATGTGAACTGTTTCTCAACAACTGGTGGAAGATGTTTAAATTAGATTTACAATGCAACACAAATAATATTATTGAATCTGATTTTTTAAAATGGTGTTTATTTTCCAAGTAGGCACACCATTAGAAGTATAAACTATTGAATGGCTATGAAACATAGATAACAATTTTCAAAAAATGAAATTACAACAATAAAAAAATTGATGCCAAGACTTCAAACAAGACACTAATCTATAGGAAAATTCTAGATTTGTTTTGCACATAACCAGCTAGCTACATAATTCCATGAAGCTAGTCCAGTCACTTATTCTTATGGGTCAAAATCATAAAACGAAGGCAATTCAAGAAAATTAAGAAATTATAACTGGAGGCAATCATTGCAAGAAGTTTTAAACTGGTATATTGATGTCACAACCAATGACACTTCAAAAGAACATGTACAATCATTAAAGGTAATTGTAATTCTCCCTTAACCACCATAGTCTAATTGTCATTTCCTATATTAGGAGTATGTTGCCACTTCATTAGTGCCATGGGGAAGTCATCTGGGCCCACCTACCACCTGATGCGCCAGTTTGCATGAGTTTGAGAGCTCTAGAGAGAAATCCCTATAATTTAGGAACCCACAGCGAGTCTGTCCCACCATCAGTTCACCCTAGTCGGTAGTTACACTAGTGAGTCTCCAATGGTGATTTTCCCACAGTTAGTGATATCTGGAGTCAATCCAAGTCACCGGTTTCTAATCGCTCCTAGAGGATTCAGATTTCCTTATTTGTATCTTGGATGTATTACATACCAGTATGGGTAGCCACAATGCATGCAACATCCAATTATTTGTGACAAAAGAAAATGCAGAAAGTGGGGGCTTTCCCTAGTCCCTTGATTCTCGCATTAGTGTTTTTGCAAGGCTTGCTACACCAGGGCCATGCTTTGGGAAAATGAATTTTCCAAGAGGCTTAAGAAACTCTTACATGTTTTTTCAGTAGTTACAAGCGCTGGGAAATAATCTTGAACAACTTTAACATATCTTGTTTACACTCGCAAATTATCATGGCATTTATATGAGAATTATGGTAGGTTTGAAGCTAAAACAAGAAACAACACAAGGATACACAAGGCATGGGTTGGATGTATGATCCTAAGTCTTGACAATGGAAGAAAATCAAGCCACACTTACAACATTTGAACCATTATCAATATTTAGACTATTTAGTTTCAATATCCATACCATAGTCTATGAAACTTAGGATCATAGATCCAACCTAATAATTGAAACATGAATGGTTCCAAACCACGATTAAAACTTTAGAAATACACTCTAGCTAAGCAAAATTCTATATGGGTGCTAAAATGGTTTTCTACTTAAGAATACAAATCTAATCCAATCATTGAAAGTAAAAGTTGAAACTTGAACTCAAGACATGAAAAAGACAAATTTGCACAAGTTGTGAATTGAACAACTTGCAAAGCTAAAGTGTATTTGTTTTTTTTCCTTGTTCCTTTGTCTATGTCTATTTCTTCTTCCTATATAAAATTTTGAATACCCATTGAAAAGATGAGGAGATGTCTCTTGAATCTATACAATAAATAAAGTTTGAGCTTAACAAAATTAAATTTTTAGATGACTAGGGCCCAAGCATTACACCAATACTAATTTTCTATTATTTGTATTTAGATAAAAACAACAATAGATAACGAAGAAAACACGGGTTTCATTTTTCACTAAATAATAGGCAACAAATAATATACAAGTATGCATTTAAAAGAGTATATTGTTCAACATAAAAAATGTAGTGCTATGAATTAAATACGTTTATGCCTAGTAGCAATCAAATTGATTTCCAATTGTTCATGCAATCCATACACCAGATTTTCAATTGGCCATGCAAACCATACAACATATGCATTAGAGCACATGGGATGATAAATATAATAACAGAGCATATGATCTTGCACATCATGATCCATCCAAAACATTCAACACACATAGACATATAACCAATAATATTGTATATACAATAGTAGTCAATATGTAATTCAATGCAATAGTTGTCAAGTCTTTAATTAATCAATAAGAAAGAAACCCAACATATACAGTGATCACACCTTGAGCCAAGCTTCAATCATAGAACTATCATAATATGAAATCCTATAAAACTGAAATCAAATTCGAAATGACGAAAAATGAGGTCAAAGTCTGCTGAAACAAAAGCATTATCCCAGTTTTCAAGTCACATGATCAAGTCCATGGTGATATGGTGTGAAACTATGTAAATTGGGTAGAGTCAAGAAATTTGTTCTTATACCTAGAAATCTAGATACACATATGGATTTCACCATACAATTTTTGGAAAGCACAAGTTGTTTACATGCATATAAGGTCAAAATCCAAGGAGAGATCAAGAAGCATGAAACCATACATGAACAATTGGAAACAGAGTATGAGAACAGTGAAAAAAAAAATCTATCCATAGGACCTGTAAAGGTTCAAGCCATATAAACTAGGCATGGATTCTGAGAACAATGAACAAAACACTCATTGTAGCTATAAGCTATGTAAATATTCAAGCCATATAAATGTGGCTCTATACATATTATCGAGTATGCAATATTTAGTATGCAAAACTTGTTGACCATCAATAAATTTCAAAGTCTCACGATAATATTTTTGACACCTTATATCTACATTCTTGAACAACTGCAATGCAATGGACACCCAACAACCATAATCTTGTTATTTGTTCAAGCATGTCATGCAGCATAAAATCCAAGAAACATTCAAACTAGACAACACTATATGCATGTCCATGGACAATTATGAAAGGAAACTGTGCATGCAAGTAAGCCGCACCATCTATATATGTATATATGTACACACACACAGACAAAGACACCTTTAAATTCAAATTATGGAACACGCATCAACCTTTAAAGAAGACAAGACCCTTTAATCTATTTTAAGCAAATACTAATAGCACTAAAGTGGTTTTCTATTTCTAGCATGTACACATAACATTCATTTCTATATAGATATATAATCTTGCACATAAAACATTATTCACACCATTCTACACACACGTACATACAACCAAAATCATTTTGTATAGACTAGCAGTCAACATGTACTTCAATATAATACATGTTAAGCCTTTAACCAATCAAATGGAAGGAATTCCAACCTATACTACATATCAATCAACAATCACAAACATAAATCAACAAATGCATGGATCGTAGATTCAACTAGGGTTCAATTATTCAGAAGAACAATCCATATTATTGCTCGCCAATATCCACTATCAAACCATCCATATTTTGCAGTCCTAGAACCACCACAATAGGAAAGGCCACAAAACTAGAATCAACCTTGATTGTGGTCCCCAAATACACTATTAAGAGTAGATTCCCACCATGTTTTTTTTACAGACGGGACTATACACTATTCTATGCTATCATCAAGACCAACAACCTTGAAGTCCCATTACCAAAGGGAGACAGTTCAACCACATTGCAGAAGAGTGAGGTCATAACAACCAATGGGACCAGGGTAAATTCCATTGAGATCAAGACCTTGAATGTCCATCTTTAGATCAAGTTCAAGGGTTATAAACCTCAACATAGTCTCCAACTACACTGTTAAAAGTAGAATCCACCATGTTTTTTTACATATAGTACTATACAATATTCTATGCTATCAATAATACGATCAACTATTGACTAAAACCACCAAGTTAAAGGAACAAAAACCACACCCAAGTCAATATTGATTTGTTCTAGGATTCTACAAAGTTTGTTTGCAATTTTTTCAATTTAAAAATGTAGAGGTGAGTTGGAATGAGAGAGCCTTTGGTATTTCATTATTGCACACAACAATCCAAAGGGAAATGGATTTGACCCACAATAGATAATTTTTCATCTGTTTATTCCAACCATATTTCATTGAGACACGCCCCACAAGTGTTAGAAAATAGGACCGTAGAGAAATAACAATAAACAAGATGAAAATATTTAAACACATTACAAGAGAGACACCAATATAACATGGTTCACCCAAGATGGGATACGTCTACAGAGAAATTGCTAGTCCTTTATTATTATATCATCTAGCAAAAATGAAGGGATACAACATGCAGCAAATCCACTGCACTTCCTCTTCAATCTCTCATAGTTTATCTCACACAATCATATAGATTGTTTTACAATGCTACAATACAATACATAGTCGTATTATAATGCCTTCCTTTTACAAACGGAATACCATGGGAAAATACCATGTTCTTCTAAAAACCATGGGCCTGTAAATCACCTATTATTAACCAAGTCATGACTATGAAATTACAACATTTTACAAGGAATTTTTCCTAAATTTCCGCTACAGGGGCGCTTCCCCTGAACCCTTTCCAGGGGGGATCCAAAAATATTGGACCCCCTGATAACTATAGTGGGGGGGTAGGAATCTCCCCCACACCCTTCCACTAGGTGCTAGGATCCAAACACAACTGAAACAATAACATCTATGAATCATGAATATCATGATCCACAACCAACAATCTCCTACTTAGAGGATGATCACAACAACTCCATCATTGCTACACTTACTAGACTATGCTCCTAACCTTGGACCTGGAAAATTTATCATCTTCAACTTAACATTTGAAGGCCAATGTAAACCGAGCAGGAACTCAATTTCTCTCTCGTTACTACCTATGTCAACAATTTTGTAGGATTATGGCCAGTATGTAGCGTTTCCAACTTTAATAGTTCATCTTACAGAAAAAATATTATGAAATGGAAATTGAGCTATATATGTTTAGTCTTTGAATGGAGTCCTGATTTCTTTTAAATATTAATGGAACTATGGTTGTCACTGTACAACTTGCTATTCTCTTGCTTCTTACCCAATTTCTCCATGAACCTCTGCAATTAAATAATCTCTTTACTATCCTCTGTAGCAACACCATATTATGCTTCCGTTGTTGAAAGTGAAACAACCTTTTGTAGTTTCAAAATCCAACTTACTGTTGTTCCACCTACGATAAAAATATACCATGTGGTACTCCTCCCACTATCTTTATCACCTGCCAGATCTGCATCAACATATCCTTGTAGAACAGTTTCTGAACCTCCAAAACGTAATGCATGAGAAGTGGTACCTCTCAAATACTTGAGAATCCACTGTAATGCCCTCCAATGCTCTTTACTTGGATTGTTCATATACCTAATCACAACTCTCACTTCATGTACAATATCTGGTCTTGTGCACACCACTGCATACATCAAGTTGCCAACTGCTAATGAATAGGGAACATTGGGCATGTATTCTATCTCCTCTTGATGGTCAAAATTTGACATTCTTACTCAGTTTAGAGAAATGGAGATCAATATTGTCCCTATATTTATTGATTAATGGACAATGAGGATGAATTTGACCATGGTTCCTTGATCCATTGAAATGGATATATTTTTCTTGATCTAGGTAAGTGAGCTCAAAACTCATCCCTGTTTTCTTGACTCTGGGCAGAGAATATAGAAATTCTACGAGGGTTATTGAATTGTGTGTAGTGAATCCTTGAATCAGAGAAATTATCATTTTGGCATTTTATCTAAGCTGTGTATGAAAAAAAATCCATGTTTCATAGCATGTTTAACACGGGTTTACAAAATTTTATGATGCAAAATTACCAGCATTATAAGAGAATCCAGTGTCCAAAAGATCAAGCAAGCATGCTAGATAGATTCATCTCCATATATTACAAATGATGACAAATACCACTTTGATGCCTCACATGAGATATGGAGATCTTGGTGCCGTTTTGGACATATTAATCCACCTGCACAAAATTCAAGGAATATTTTTTGAAGTGAAATGTTTCCCAAAGTTTTTTCTATAAAATTTCCTTGTAAACTGGAGTAGGGTCTTGGTGGACACTTTTCCCTAGTTAGTTCACCAGAGTTATTGTCATGGGAGGCAATTGTGCAATATTGTAAAGTTTTGATTTACAAGATATCCTCATAATATGTAGTGGGTGGTCTCGGTGGACACTTGGGCCATGTCATGCCAATGGGTCATGTTATCATAATAGGAATTTTAATATGATCATTATTCGTGTGTCTTTGTTTAATGTTGCATTTCATTTTTCCTGTGTCGTTAAAGGTCTGGTCTGAAAGGTCCGATTCGAATGAGCGAGCCTATGTTTTGATTGCTCCAAAATCATAGTAGTGTGATCAGGTCTAGGACGAGGTTTAATGCTCAATGAACAACCTTATTTGCATTTGTGTGCATTTTAGTCTCTCGGTGTTTCCATTTTCATGTTTACGAAGGAAAAACTATTTTTATTTTAATTTTCTAACACCAAGAAATTCTTGGATTGTTTTTGAACAATTTACCATATGGAGAGGTTAGGTTGGTAAAAACATGGCTGGTACGGTTTAAAAGCCTTCAAAACACACCTTGGTTTTCCATCTACATGTATTTTTGGCCCCTATTGGGTGCCAACTACAACGAGGGGAAACAACCCTTCTAACGTTCTCTCTCAATGTATGTGGTCAACATGTGTCCTATGTAATAACTAGAATTCTATCATCACTCTATAAGGAAGGTTCAAATTGGATGATATGATGCTTTGATCCTCCTAATTGTTCCTAAGGAAAAATATTAATGACTCTGCCAACGTGTAGTTAGTCCTTTGAGAAAAAAACCTAGCACAACCATCTCGAAGATGTAGGAGAGGAGGACATCACACATCATCATCTTGGTTAATTGACCAAGTCCTTCTTGGTTAACTGACCAGGAACCCTAGAAAATTAGCTAAGGGTCCCTAGATAACTACTAGGGGCTTATCCAACATGGTTCTAGACCAATCTCCCTAGATAAATGCTATAGCTATCCACTGCTTGGTCTCAAACCAAGAATCTCTTTGGTGCAATGGACCAGGAGCCCCTAGTAATCAGGTAAAGGATTTTTCCCACAAATAAGGGAACTATTCAATTACATCTAGAAATCCGTACAGTTTAAAAAAAAATGTATGTCAAACCACATGATTGCAAGATACAGGAAACAACTAATATACAAGGATACACAACAACTAATATACAAGGATGAATCTAAAAGATGTCTTTTGTAACTAAAAAATAAAAAAAATCATGGCATTCAAGATTAAATATGTTTAGCAGTTGCAACAACTACACATGAGTAGTACAGAAGCAACATTGCATTGACAATTTTTCACCTACGAAGACTCTCTCTACAAGATTCCTTCACACTTGATGCATATGACATCATAACTAAGAATTGCACTATGCAATGATAGGTTGCAAAAAAAATATAAAAAAAGTTCTTTTGGTTTTTTTCCCAATAGTATTTGATGCTTCTAGCTAGCTTCTCAGACAACACACTTGCTTGAATTTTGCATAATAAATATTGCATTCTCAATAGTATGTATAGATCTAAGTTTATATGTCTTGTACTTTGTATAGTCTGCAGATAGATATGTGTTTTTTTCATTGTTCTGAGACTCTATTCCTAGTTTACATGGCTTGAACATTTACATATCCTGTAGCTAGATATGTATATTGCTGATACCTGTATCCAGAGATAAAAATTATAGTTTCTTTCTCCAATGTTTATTCCTATGTACAAAAGATATTTTCTACTCATGGAAGTGTTGTTGAGTCGAAATTTTGCTTTCAATTGCTAGCATGGGGGGAAGGGGGTTGGGGGGAGAGCTTTCTTCATAGCCTAATATTTTCATTCCCACATTCATAATCAATGCAACAATCAAGATGATGCAACTATTAACTTCAAACCATGCAACAATATACACTATGTATGATACAAGTATTAAGGTCAATGGAACAAAACATACACAACCATGGAAAACTGTGCAAAAGGATAATAAAACAAAAGTGCCTGGGAAATACAAACAAGAGAAAGGAAGAAATTTATTAGCAAGAATTCATAACATCAGACATACTATGATCATTATACATGATCAACCCCATTGCATAAAACATCAAATATGGGTAGCCACAATGCATGCAACTTCCAATTATTTGTGACAAAAGAAAATGCAAAAAGTGGGTGCTTTCCCTAGTCCCTTGATTCTCACATTAGTGTTTTTGCAAGGCTTGCTACGCCAAGACCATGCTTTGGGAAAATGAATTTGCAAAGAGGCTAAAGAAACTATTACATATTTTTTCAGCAGTTACAAGCGCTGGGAAATAATCTTGAACAACTTTAACATATCTTGTTTACACTTGCAAATTATCATGGCATTTATATGAGAATTATGGTAGGTTTGAAGCTAAAACAAGAAACAACACAAGGATACACAAGACATGGGTTGGATCTATGATCCTAAGTCTTGACAATGGAAGAAAATCGAGGCACACTTACAACATTTGAACCATTATCAATGTTTAGACTATTTAGTTTCAATATGCATACCATAGTCTATGAAACTTAGGATCATAGATCCAACCTAATAATTGAAACATGAATGGTTCCAAACCATGATTAAAACTTTAGAAATACACTCTAGCTAAGCAAAATTCTATATGGGTGCAAAAATGGTTTTCTACTTAAGAATACAAATCTAATCCGATCATTGAAAGTAAAAGTTGAAACTTGAACTCAAGACATGAAAAAGACAAATTTGCACAAGTTGTGAATTGAGCAACTTGCAAAGCTAAAGTGTATTTGTTTTTTTTCCTTGTTCCTTTGTCTATGTCTATTTCTTCTTCCTATATAAAATTTTGAATACCCATTGAAAAGATGAGGAGATGTCTCTTGAATCTATACAATAAATAAAGTTTGAGCTTCACAAAATTAAATTTCTAGATGACTAGGGCCCAAGCATTACACCAATACTAATTTTCTATTATTTGTATTTAGATAAAAACAACAATGGATAACGAAGAAAAAACGGTTTTCATTTTTCATTAAATAATAGGTAACAACTAATATACAAGTATGCATTTAAAAGAGTATATTGTTCAACATAAAAAATGTAGTGCTATGAATTAAATACGTTTATGCCTAGTAGCAATCAAATTGATTTCCAATTGTTCATGCAATACATACACCATATTTTCAATTGGCCATGCAAACCATACAACATATGCATTAGAGCAAATGGGATGATAAATATAATAACATAGCATATGATCTTGCACATCATGATCCATCCAAACCATCCAACACACATAGACATATAACCAATAATATTGTGTATACAATAGTAGTCAATATGTAATTCAATGCAATAGTTGTCAAGTCTTTAATTAATCAATAAGAAAGAAACCCAACATATACAGTGATCACACCTTGAGCCAAGCTTCTATCATAGAACTATCAAAATACAAAATCCTATAAAACTGAAATCAAATTCGAAATGACCAAAAATGAGGTCAAAGTCTGCTGAAACAAAACCATTATCCTAGTTTTCAAGTCACATGATCAAGTCCATGGTGATATGGTGTGAAACTGTGTAAATTGGGTAGAGTTAAGAAATTTGTTCTTATACCTAGAAATCTAGATACACATATATATTTCACCATATAATTTTTGGAAAGCACAAGTTGTTTACACGCATATAAGATCAAAATCCAAGGAGAGATCAAGAAGTATGAAACCATACAAGAACAATTGGAAGCAGAGTATGAGAACAGTGAAAAAAATACATATCTATCCATAGGACCTGTAAAGGTTCAAGCCATATAAACTAGGCATGGATTCTGAGAACAATGAACAAAACACTCATTGTAGCTATAAGCTATGTAAATATTCAAGCCATATAAATGTGGCTCTATACATATTATCGAGTATGCAATATTTAGTATGCAAAACTTGTTGACCATCAACAAATTTCAAAGTCTCACGATAATATTTTTGACACCTTATATCTACATTCTTGAACAACTGCAATGCAATGGACACCCAACAACCATAATCTTGTTATTTGTTCAAGCATGTCATGCAACATAAAATCCAAGAAACATTCAGACTAGACAACACTATATGCATGTCCATGGACAATTATGAAAGGAAACTGTGCATGCAAGTAAGCCGCACCATCTATATATGTACACACACACAGACAAAGACACCTTTAAGTTCAAATATAGAACAAGCATCAACCTTTGAACAAGACAAGACCCTTAAGCAAATACCAATAGCACTAAAGTGGTTTTCTATTTCTAGCATGTACACATAACATTCATTTCTATCCAGATATATAATCTTGCACATAAAACATTATTTAAACCATTCTACACACACATACATACAAACAAAAGCATTTTGTATAGACTAGCAGTCAACATGTACTTCAATATAATACATGTTAAACCTTTAACCAATCAAATGGAAGGAATTCCAACCTATACTGCATATCAATCAACAATCACAAACATAAATCAACAAATGCATGGATCACAGATTCAACTAGGGTTCAATTATTCAGAAGAACAATCCATATTATTGCTCGCCAATATCCACTATCAAACCATCCATATTTTGCAGTCCTAGAACCACCACAATAGGAAAGGCCACAAAAATAGAATCAACGTCGATTGTGGTCCCCAACTACACTATTAAGAGTAGATTCCCACCATGTTTTTTTACAGACAAGACTATACACTATTTTATTCTATCATCAAGACTAACAACCTTGAAGTCCTATTACCAAAGGGAGACAGTTCAACCACATTGCAAAAGAGTGAGGTCAAAACAACCAATGGGACCAAGGTAAATTCCATTGAGATCAAGACCTTGAATGTCCATCTTTAGATCAAGTTCAAGGGTTATAAACCTCAACATAATCTCCAACTACACTGTTAAAAGTAGAATTCCACCATGGTTTTTTACATATAGTACTATACAATATTCTATGCTATCATCTATACGATCAACTGTTAGCTAAAACCACCAAGTTAGATGAATAAAAACCACACCCAAGTCAATATTGATTTGTTCTAGGATTCTACAAAGTTTGTTTGCAATTTTTTCAATTTAAAAATGTAGAGGCGAGTTGGAACGAGAGAGCCTTTGGTATTTCATTATTGCACACAACAATCCAAAGGGAAATGGATTCGACCCACAATAGATAATTTTTCGTCTGTTTATTCCGATCATATTTCATTGAGACATGCCCCACAAGTGTTAGAAAACAGGACTACAGAGCAATAACAATAAACAAGATGAAAATAATAAAACACATTACAAGAGAGACACCAATATAACGTGGTTCACCCAAGATGGGATACGTTTAAAGAGAAATTGCCAGTCCTTTATTATTATATCATCTAGCAAAAATGAAGGGATACAACTTGCAGCAAACCCACTACACTTCCTCTTCAATCTCTCAGAGTTTATCTCACATAATCATATAGATTGTTTTACAATGCTACAATACAATACACAGTCGTATTATAATGCCTTCCTTTTACAAAGGGAATACCATGGGAAAATACCACGTTCTTCTAAAAACCATGGGCCCGTAAATCACCTATTATTAACCAAGTCACGACTATGAAATTACAACATTTTACAAGGCATTTTTCCTAAATTTCCACTACAAGGGCGCTGCCCTTGAACCCTTTCCAGGAGGGATCCAAAAATATTGGACCCCCTGATAACTATAGTGGGGGGGTAGGAATCTCCCCCACACCCTTCCACTAGGTGCTAGGATCCAAACACAACTGAAACAATAACATCTATGAATCATGAATATCATGATCCACAACCAACAATATCCTACTTAGAGGATGATCACAACAACTCCATCATTGCTACACTTACTAGACTATGCTCCTAACCTTGGACCTGGAAAATTTATCATCTTCAACTTAACATTTGAAGGCCAATGTTAATCGAGCAGGAACTCAGTTTCTCTCTCGTTACTACCTATGTCAACAAGTCTGTAGGATTATGGCTAGTATGTAGCTTTTCCAACTTTAATAGTTCATCTTACAGAAAAAAATATTATGAAATGGAAATTGAGCTATATATGTTTAGTCTTTGAATGGAATCCTGATTTCTTTTAAATATTAATGGAACTATGGTTGTCACTATACAACTTGCTATTCTCCTACTTCTTACCCAATTTCTCCATGAACCTCTGCAACCAAATAATCTATTTACTATCCTATGTAGCAACACCGCACTATGCTTCCGTTGTTGAAAGTGAAACAACCTTTTGTAGTTTCAAAATCCAACTTACTGTTGTTCCACCTACAATAAAAATATACCATGTGGTACTCCTCCTGATGTCTTTATCACCTGCCATATCTGCATCAACATATCCCTGTAGAACAGTTTATGAACTTCCAAAACGTAATGCATGAGAAGTTGTACCTCTCAAATACTTGAGAATCCACTGTAATGACCTCCAATGCTCTTTACTTGGATTGTTCATATACCTAATCACAAATCTCACTTCATGTGCAATATCTGGTCTTGTGCACACCATGGCATACATCAAGTTGCCAACTGCTGATGAATAGGGAACCTTGGGCATGTATTCTATCTCCTCTTGTGTCTTGGAACACATCTCCTTAGTTTGAAATGGATGGACAAAGGTGTAATAACTGGTTTTTCATTCTACATTCTAAGCCTCTCCAACACCTTTTCTATGTTCTCACCTTGAGACAATGTAAATTTGTGATTTTTCCAGTCTCTTGTTATTCTCATACTAAGGATTTTCTTTGCAACACCCAAATCCTTCATCGCAAATGATTTAGCTAGTTTTATTTTGAACACATTTATATCTTGCATGTTAGACCCTGCAACAAGCATGCCATCCACATATAATAACAAGATAATACACCTTCCATTATCTAGCCTCTTGAAATAAACATAGTGGTCAAAATGACATTTACTATAACCCTGTTATGTCAGAAACTTATCAAATTTCAAATACCATTGTCTTGGAGCTTGTTTCAGGCCATACAATATTTTATTCAACCTGCAAACCAAATTATCCTTCCCTTTGACCTCATATCCCTATGGTTGTTACATATAAATCTTCCTCCAAATCCCCATGGATAAAAGTTACTTTTACATCTAACTATTCAATATGCAAATATTCCAGCACACCTAGACTTAAAATAGTCCCAATTGAAGTCATTTTAGAAAAAGGAGAAAACATTTCATCAAAATATATACCTTTCTTTTGTGTAAACCCCTTTACCACAAGTCTAGCCTTATACTGCTTCTTGCCTCCTTTTTCTTCCTTCAACCTGTAAACCCATTTATTCTGCAATTCTCTTTTACTTGCAAGCAACTCAACCAAATCCCAATTCTGTTTTCTTACCAATGATTCCATCTCCTCATTCGTGCCTTGTTCCCACTTCTTTCTATTTTCCACCTACATTGCCTCTTCATAACATTCATGTTCACCAAAATCAATCATCAATAAAAATACAGTGAAGGAGAGAATCATTTAGGGGGTCTACTTAACCTAGTAAATCTTCTTTTACTTGTAGGAGTTTGAGGCACCTCTTGTTGTTCTTTATTTTTTGGTACCTTTGGAAATTCATTTTCTTTGATTTCATCAAGCACTGTGCATTATGTGTTTTTCTTTTCATCTTTCTTTCCCTACAACTGATCTTTGTACATAACCTTTTCATTGAATACTACATCTCTACTCCTATTGATTTTATGGTTTTCATAATCCAATAAGCGATAACCAAAATCATCAACCCTATATCCAATAAAGGTGCATTTCTTGGATTTAGCCTCAAGCTTTGTTCTATTTCCTCTATCAATATGGACAAATGCTTCACAACCAAAATTTCTTTGAAATGAGTAGTTCATGCTTTTACAGGTCCATGCCTCCTCTGTAATTCCACCATCCAAAGCGCTTGAAGGCCCTCCACTTATTAAGTAAACAACAATATGAACAACATCAACCCAAAATTTTAATGGAAACCATGAATGCAATATCATACACATTGCACGATCCATTACCATCCTATTCATCGTTTCTAGCACACCATTTTCTTGTGGTGTTCCTAGGATTGTAGTCTCTCTATGAATCCCATGGTATGAATAGTAACTATCAAGATACTTGCTGTAGTATTCACCTCCATTATCAGATCTGAGACACTTCAATATTTCTTTGTCTCATTCTCAACCAATAATTTCCACTTCTTAAAAGTAGGAAACACATCAGATTTCTGTCTAATGAAATAACCCCAAGGTTTTTTCTAGTTGCATCATCAATAAAAGTAACATAATAACGAGAGCCACCAAGAAATTGTACCTGAGTCGGTCCCCATAAATATGTATGCACAAGCTCTAACTTTTCACTGTTCTTGTGTTTCCCAACCCTGATAAATTTAACTCTCTTTTTATTTCCATAAACACAATTTTCATAGAATTCCAAACTGACCTACTTCAGATATGGAAGCAATTTCCTTGAGTGAAGAATCTGCATCCCATTCTCACTCATGTGGCCAAGCCTATGATGCCACAATGTTGTACATGTTTATGTGGAAGCTACATAGATAGAATAATCGGTATTATGATGACATAAATACAATGTACCTATCCTATCTCCTTTTTCTATTACCAGTTCTCCTTTAGTGATATTCCACCATGCTTTTCCAAATGTAGACAAACAATCTCTATCTCCCAACTTCCTTGTTGAGATTAGATTTATTTTCATAGCAGGAATATGCTTTACATATTTTAACATCCATTCATTTCCATGATTTAACTTAATCCATACCTTACCCATTCCAACAATTCTACATGGTTCATCATCCCCCAATAAAACATGTCCAAAATCTCCCGGAACATAATCATGAAAGAATATCCTATGGGGTGTAGCATGACATGAATCACCTGAATCTATTACCCCGTAATCACTAGTATTATCTAATTCAAGAATCAAAGCATCTTGTAACACATCACCTGCTACATTAGCTTCTTGAGTAGTCTCCTACTTCCCATCTCCTTTCTTCTTTGGAGCCTTGCAATCTTTCTTTAGATGTCCTCTCTTACCACAGCTCCAACACTCGATATTTCCTATTATGAACTTGGATCTTCCCTTTCTATACTTGATGTTATTACTCGGGATCTTTCCTCTCTCCCTTTGTCTTTCCCTTCTCTCCATGTTCAATGCATTACATGATGTCTCACCTATGATTTTTCTTCGCATTTCCTTGCCAATAATAACACCAACAACATCATCAAATTTAAGAGTGTTTGAACCAGAGATAAAGTTACTTACAACCGTGGCCAAGCCATTCCATCTTTCTAGAAATGAGCACAAGATTAAAAGAGACCTAACCTCATCATCAAATTTCACTCCTATAAAACTTAGCCAATTAGTAACAGTATTAAATTTATTTAAATGGTCAACAATAGATCCATCTTCTTACATCTGCATATTAAATAAACGTTTCAATAGAACTATCTTGTTGGAAGCCAAGGGTTTTTCATAGAGCTTATCCAGTGCACTCATCACAGCCTCCATTTTCTTTTCTTTTGAAATATTGAAAGCTACTGATGAAGCCAAGGATAACCGTATTGTTCCCAATGCCTTTCTGTAAAGAAACTCCCATTCTTCGTCCTTCATATTCACTGGTTGTTTTGTTTTTTCGCCCAATAGTACGAATAGATCCTTCTAGTACAGATAGTCCTCCATTTACATATTCCATAATTAGGAGTTTTGGTCATTGAATTTATCGGCCCTAAACTTTGCTTCTTCTTCCATTGCTCCCACTTGAACCAGAAACCCTTATTTCTTGTGGGTTTACGAGCCAAATAGACCTTTTTCTTTGATACCAATTATTAGAAAAAAAATCGCAGAGCAATAACAATGTACAATAAATAAGATGCAAATATTAAAACAAATTACAAGAGAGGCACCAATATAACGTGGTTCACACAAGATGGGCTACGTTCAAATAGAAATTTCCAGTGCTTTATTATAATACCATCTAGCAAAAATGAATGTATACAACCTGCAACAAACCAACTGCACTCCCTTTTCACTCCTTCACAGTCTTTCTCACACAATCATAGAGATTGTTTGACAATGCCACATTATAATACACAACCATATTACAATGCCTTACTTTTATAAAGGGAAAACTCTGGGAAAATACCACAGGCTTCCCAAAACCATGGTCATGGATCCCCCTTCCGACTATAGTGGGGGGGAAATCCCCCCCTCACCCCCTCGTCAGGTGTTGGGATCCAAACACGACTAAAACAATAAAATCTCTGAATCAGGAAGATTAGGCTCCACAACCAACAACAAGCCTATAGGAAACTGATATGGAGACCAAAAACACTAATGTGATAAGGACCTCAATCTACATGGGAACGAACTTTTAACTCAAAGTTTAGGCCCCCTTTAGGATAGTGTCAAATTGAAGTACATTTTTGTCTAGCAACATTGGATCTTTAGTCCAAGAGATTTTAGTATCTGATCTAATGTTACACGATTTCTACAGATATGACTGATT
>LPNX011014356.1:0-20165 GCA_001517045.1 Pseudotsuga menziesii
GAATTTTGAACGACTGCCATAGAATCAATCTTGGGAGTACTCTTGTCTCATCCTCTCCGTAGACGAAAAATCATAGGCCATAGTCCACTCCAAATCTCAAATAAAAACGACTATCAACATAATAAAAATTATGTTGACATTTTTATTGTATGAAAAACTCGTCCAATTGGGGGGAAATAATATTTAGATAGTAAACAATATGTTGTATTGTGTAGATAAATAATATTTATAACATATATGTTGTATTGTGTAGAAAAATAATATTTATTTTTCATAAATTTCTTACTATATTCATTGAAAAAAATGATTTACTATCTAACCATAAGAATTTGTTATAGATTTCATTTTCAAAATTAGTTATAAGATTAATAAGATGAAACATATTTATGAAATTATAATCTCACTTAATTCAACCATAATGCTGAATCATTCAAACAAAACCAAACACTTACCATTATTAAGTTCTCATGTGAGCCTTACCAACCCTCCCATCAATAAGGATCGTCTTCCTCTTAACGTAACACAAAATAAGGGAATGACTCTTCTTTCTCTGTTAAATAGCCTCTCTAGGATTCCATCATCTCCAATGCTCTAGTGCAAGGAACGAGAATAATGATTTGGCAATTATTCTCTAGGAACATGCAATGGAGCATTGAGCCAATTAATACAATTCTTAGCAAAAACATGATGTTACAAGGTTTAGACTGGTCTAATTTTCATAGACATTATAACTGTGATTTTTCACCTCAGAAGTAAACCCCTTCTTCTATGAACAATGACAAATTCTCCAACTTACCACAGGGTCTCACTACCCTCATGTTCGTGATATTCTTATGCAAGTTGCAACAATAACAACAATGAGAGCCATGCATGATCTTGATTTCAATGTGAGAATGCACTAGAGAAGACTAGGAGAAGAGTGGAATAGTCTATCAAAAAATAATGATTGAAAGGCAAGATAAGAACAATGGAAAATTCTCCAACTTACCACATGGTCTCACTAGCCTCATGTTCATGAGATTCTTATGCAAGTTGCAAAAATAACAAAGATGAGATCCATGCAGGATCTTGCTTGCAATGTGAGAATGCACTAGAGACGACTGGGAGAAGAGTGGAAGAGTGTATCACAAAATAATGATTGAAAAGAAAGAGAAGAACAATGACAAATTATCCAACTTACCACAGGGTATTACTAGGCTCATGTTCATAAGATTCTTATGCAAGTTGCAACAATAACGCCAATGAGAGACATGCAGTATCTTGCTTGCAATGTGTGAATACACTAAACAAGACTAGGAGAAGAGTAGAATAATCTATCACAAAATAATGATTGGAAGGCAAGAAGAGGCATTTTTGCTTGCAAGAGGCCTATGTGCCCTCTTCCAAAATATGTGATATGATGTGATATCTTGTATTTCTACAAGTCAAATGTTGATATTACATATTTTATAGAAGTAATGACAAAAACATAATGTATTTCCAAAGTATATGTGGCAACAATATTTTATTGTTTTTTCTGTATTTTTTCTAGGTATTCTCTATCTTTCTCTCTAGTTGTCATATAGCTTTATGGTTGGTCCTTAAGCAACATTTTGTGGTTATTATATTATTAGTCCCTTTAAAGTAGGGAACATAATTTTCATTTACAAGTCAAAGTGATTTGCTTCAAATTGGTTCAATTTCATGCCACAATTTTTTTATAAAGTTTTCAATGTTTTCAAAAAACATTTTCTTAAATTGATTTATTTAAATAAATAAAAATTAAATTTCACTTAATTCATTTTTTGAATGGTTAAAGATTCTTGATAGGATATAAGTTTTAAGTATTTAGTGGACTATTCAAAACCAAGAGAAATTGGTCAATTGCGACTATACTCATGGAATATGAGTCACAGATTAATGGTTTACTCTACATTGATAATCCCAAAATGACATCTTGTATATTGGACTATGAAAGCCCCTAAAAGCTTAAAATAAAAGAGTCAAGGGAGATCAAAGTTGAATAGTTCATGAGGCACAATACCTGGTAAGGTTTTTGTAAATGAGGTAATAAGCTAAGTATGCTTGAGTTAGAGGAGTCTTGGGATGGGTGACCTCTTGGGAAGTCTTAGTTACTAGGTGTAAGCCTCAGAAGTGATGATTGATGCTATGTGATTTATGTCACTCATGGATTAATGACTTACTCTACACAAATAATCCGAAAAATTGTGAGACATAAATTCTCGAGAGTGCTGCTTTATTTTTAAAACACACAAAAAATTGAAATATTTAATATCGAATTTCTAAAAGTGTCTTATGACAACTTTGATATGCCATTGTTGATTTTTGTTTGCTAAAACATAGAAATAAAATATTGATGCCACTTATATGCCGCTCATGGATTAATGGCTTACCCTACGTATATAATCCCAAAAATAGCAAGACATAAATTCTCAAGTACAACTTTATTTTTAAAACACAAAAACAATTAAAATATTTAATATCGAATTTCTAGAAGTGACTTATGACAACTTTGATATGCCATTATTGATTTTTGTTTACCAAAAATAAAAATAAAATATTGTTATTACTTCACATTTAATGTTTTAGTTATTTTGATGTAACTAATTTTATATATTTTTATTAAATGTTTTTTAAAGACAATTACTTATTTATATAACAAATCTATAAATATTTTATGTTCCACTTCATTTTTTCAATTTTTATAATTATTCACATTTAACAAAACCTAATCACTTTATAACATAATCACTTATTCATTATGAAAAACATGCAACTGTATTTCCAAATGATCATATGTAGGATACTTTTTTTTCAATAATGGGATCTCTGTGGTTTTTCGGCAATGCGGTAGATAGAAAGCCCTATGGGGTTGATCAATAGCCCTTGACTGATCTAGCATACTCAAAAGATCTTGTCTTTTTCAAGAGTTTTTAGATTTTTTCCGTTTTTATTCTATGCCAACATCGATGACGGTGGAGAGGGGAATTTGTTGGATTTTACGGAGGACCTGTGGAAAGGTTTTTTTGTTGTCACCATCCTGGATTACATTGTGGTAACTTCCCCTACCACATTTCAACTGATGCCGGAACAATTGATAGCTGGAAGCGGCTGTGAAACCGCAACAGTAATGGTTTCTAGGGTTTGTGATCTAGCTTCAGATTGCTTGTCGGACCCAGATGCAGACTATTCACCATTGTAGTAAGCAACCAAGCTACTGGACCTGACTCTTGGTGAATTTCCCTTCATACTTTTCCCCACCATCTCACTCACAACAGCAGACCTCCCTCTAGCATACGCCATCATCACGCACAACGAAGTCCTTGCTGCACTAGAACCAAACCCTATGCCTTTGCTAGAACAAGGGTTCTATAGCGACCTCGATCTATTGGAGGTTGGATGGTCTGGAACCCTACCCGTACTTACAGAGCAGGTTGTTATCGGGTCTCCATATAGCGAAGTTCTCAACCCTGATGGGTTCATAGCTTCTTTTTTACAACCAGAGGAGTTTATCCGGATTATATTTAGACCACAATGGAAGGGATTCTGGAGAGGGCACCCTAGAAGGAGACATTGGGGAAGGAAAAACCCTAGCAAGAAGAGAAAAAAATAGATGCCTTAACCCGAACGGAGGACCTCTGAATCTGTCTGCAGGGTAAACATATCAATTGAAGAAGCAGGGGATATGGCAGAAGTATCCATAGAAGGTAAAATTAGAGGACAGAATCCAACCCAAGATGAAATGGAAACCTGGGTTCGAAAAAACTAGATGGGTTCGCTGCAATATGAACCAAAAATCACTCCTCTAGCCAAAGGATGGTTTGAGTTTCACTTCAACTGCAAGGATTATGCTGAAAAATCTTGAGATGGAATTGGAACTATGGCAAGATACCTATAATGCTAAATAAATGGACCCCCTATTTGATGCGTCAATGAAATATTGGATACAATCCCAGTGTGGGTGCATCTCCTAAGCCTTCCATGGGAGTTTTGGAACCCAGCATCACTATGGGATCTAGGCAATGCTTTGGGGATTTTTTTAGAGGTTGACCTCTCTTTCATGCAAACTCGCCATAGAACAGTTGCAAGAATTTCGGTATCTTTGAACATCTGAACTGCCCTCAAGGATCACATCAATCTGATATGGGGTCCCATAACTAGAAAACAAATTATATACTACGAATGCCTTCCATTAAGATGCCATAGATGCCATGAGACGGGGCATTTAGCGAAGAACTGCAAATTGGGACCTCCTCCAACCCCCACCATAAAGAGATGGATCTCCAAGGAGGCCAAGGTTCCAGAATCAGGAGGGCTTGCAGCAGGACATGATGAGGCAGTAAACTTCTATGACGTGACAGGCTAGCCCGTGAATCCCGCAGAGGAACAAAATTTAAACATCCCTGCTTCTGGAACAACTCCTTCTCCACAGTGAGCAGCACAAATTTCTATGTGTATGCTTCCTTTTTCTTCCTTAAATGAAAATTTGAATAATTTTCATTTGAATGATAATACCTCCCTAGATCCTCATGAGAATGTTGGCCCTTCCCCCTTCCCCTTGCTTACCCTCCCTTCCCCTCCACTTTCAATTCCTACACCCCCCTCGATGATCCCCCTTTCCCCCCCTTGGGCAGTTCCTCCGGACTCACCCTCCACCTCCTCCACAATTCGTTTCCACCTCAGAATGAGGGATATCCCTGCTATGGCTGCCCCGATAGCCCCTCTCCTCAGACTTGGGCCTAACCCTACTCTCCTGTCAAAAGGAAAAGGGAGGGGAAGACCTACACACTTTTCCTCTGCTTAGCAAAAATCTCTTCGGTATCAAGCGAATTGAAGACAAAAAACCCTATAGGGGTTCCCAAATGAAATTTCTCTCCCTTAACTGCAGGGGTATGGCAAGTACCCGAAAAAAAATTGCCCTTAAGAGGATGCTCTCAGTTCATAAACTGGATGTAGTCCTATTCCAGGAAACGTTAGGGTCAGAACTAGAAGTCACAAAACTACTTTCTTCAATTTCAAGCATGTATACCTTCATAGTTCAGAGTGCTAGAGGTCATTATGGTGGGTTGGAAATAGGTTGGAACGAGTCCACGCTGTGCTGTACAAACACATGGGCAGCTGTATTTGGCTCGGGGATTCAAATCTTATGGGTTGAGGCAAATTTAACTCTGAACATCCTAAATATCTATGGGCCTTACAACAACATAGTGGAATTTTGAGAATCTTTGCAATCCTCCCATCTCTTAAGGTGTGAAAACCTGGTTATAGGGGGAGATCTGAATTTCACGCTAGGTGCACATGAAATTTGGGGTCTAAGAGCGAGAGTAGATCCCCTGGAATCCTTCTTCGACAACCTCCTCCAGAAAATTCAGATGGTTGACCTGGACCCCCAAAAGCTCAAACCAACCTAGACAAACAGAAGAACTAGTCAGAACATGATTGCAAAAAGACTTGACAGATTTCTATTGGCCGAAAATTTGTTGGAAAGAGATCTGATATTTAGACAATGGGTGGACTCAGGAGAAGATTCATATCACATGCTAATCTATCTGGAATTTTTAAAAATACCCTAAGAATCCATCCAATTCTTTCAAACTATGTTTGTCCTGGTTAAAAAATGAGGAGGTCCTCAAGCTTATTCATTCAAATTGGATCCCTTTTGTGGCAGAAGAGGGAACACACGTTGCCACCAACTTTGCTCAAAACCTTTCCCGCATCAAAATCCTACTGAAGGACTAGGATAGGAACAAAAAGATCATGGATGATGAAGCAATCACTCAAATTGAGGCAGAAATGGTAGAAATTCAAAATTAAAAGACAAGGAAAGAATGATCTCCCTCGAATCCAACAGGAACAAGATACTGAAAGAGAGAGAGGAGGTATGGAGGCCGAAAAACTGAGCCATCTGGATGGAGTGCGAGGATGACAACAACAAATTTTCCCAAGCTTATGCAAAAGGCAGAAAGCAGCAAAACACTATTTGGGAGCTCAGAAATGCAAATAATGACAAGGTCTCCACCTTTGAGAAGTTGGCTGAGACAGGAAAATCTTATTTTGGAAATTTGTTCAAGGAAGATCAACATGCAACAATTGCAGAGGTCCTTCAGATCTTGCAATACTTCTCCGAAATAATCTTTGAGGAGTATAATTCAGATATGGAGGAAGTGTCAGAACAAGAATTGAAAGCAACTCTGCATAGCTTTCAAAAGGATAAAATCCCAAGACCAGATGGATGGACTATAGAGTTTTCCCTGGCCGCCTATGACACCATTGGTCCTGAACTCCTCCAACTGGTTGAAAAAAACAGAATAAATGGCCACCTCCATCCTCCACTCAACACCACCTTCTTAGCCCTCATTCCAAAAAAAGATAATCCGGACAGTATGGAAGATTCCAGCCCTTTCCTGTGTGCAACATCACTTACAAAGTGGTTGCAAAGGTGATGGCACAAAGACTGAAGAAGGTTCTCTCAAAACTCATCTTAACTGAACAGTTTGGTTTTCTGGAGAACAGACCAATTTACGAAGCAATTGAAGTAGCCCAAGAAGGTATGCATAGTGCAAAAATAAAAGAGTCCAAAGGAGAAATTCTAAAGATTGATCTCTCAAAGGCTTTCGACAGGGTCAGCTGACTATATCAGATATTGTTCCGTACACATATGTGCTTTAATTACTCCTTCGTAAAATGGATCTTTGTTGGCATCACCACTGCATCTTTCATTGTTCTCATCAGTGGATCAGCCTCACCATTTTTTCACTCTGAAAGGGGCCTCCAACAAGGGTGTCCAGTCTCCCCTCTTTTTTTTTTGGTCGCAGAAGGGCTAAGTAGAGCCATCTTGGATGCAAAAAGAAGAGGATTATTTGAAGGAATCAAGATAGCTACAAACTTAACCATTACACATGTCCTGTCTGTAGACGATATCCTCATTTTTTTCAATGCATTAATCAGAGAGGAAAAAAACTCTCAGAAATCCTGCTCCTTTTCTGCAAATCCACAAGAATGCAGCTAAATACTTAGAAATCCACCATCACTAATTTTAATTTGGAAGATGATATCATTGGGGCACTCTTGGAACTCTTCCCATTCAATGTATTTGCTTTGGACAAAGGCCTCAAGTATCTAGGTTTCAAGCTCAAGACAAACTATTGAAAGAAGGAAGATTGGAATTGGCTTCTGGCAAAACCGGATCACAGAGTACACATATGGTGCAATAGATGGATTTCGAGAGAGGGAAGGTTAATTTTAGTCAAATCCGTACTTGAAGCCATCCCTGTATACTGGATGGATTTAGCATGGATCCCAAAATCAATTTTGGAGAAATCCCAAAAAATTTGCTCAAATTTCCTCTATACGGGGAACAAGGAACAAAAAAGTCCTCCCCTGGGTAAGGTGGGATCAAGTTGCTAGGCCTAAATCCATGGAAGGGTGGGGTCTCAAAAACTCCACTTTGTTTTCAAAATCTCTAGCAGCAAAAGCGGGATGGAGGCTTATATCAACAAACAACTTATGGACATAGGTGATCCTTCACAAGTATATTGCCCCGGTTCCATTATGGGATTGGATTAGAAACTCTGTTTTCACTGCTCCACAAACTGGCTCAATTATATGGAAGGCAATCTGTAATGCTTTTCCTGTTATTCATAGTGGCCTCTCATGGAAAATTGGAAATGGGATGAGAGTTAGAATTGGAGTAGACCCTTGGCCAGGCAGCCAAGAAAACCATCTTCTCCCTCAACAGCTTGGTCAATTGTGAGAGCACAAAGGCTTTTTCATTTAAATCAAATTGTTGATCATGCCACCACCAATTTTTGGCACCACAGCTGGTTGGGAAGCAGGGAGCTAGAGATACTAGACCATTGGATTATGGATTGGAATAGATACATCACTGCTCTTCGTACCTCTCACATCCGGCTCACAAATTCGTAGGATGAACTAGTTTGGGAACTGCAGATCACAGAGTTTACACCCCAAAAACTTGTTATCAGCAATTATGTGCCATTTCTTTTCATGATGAACCAAAATGGTGGAAACTTGGAATATGGAAACTTAAATGCCCACTAAAGGAGAAAATATTTATGTGGTGTGCCCTAGCTAACAGAATCCCAACTTGGGATAGACTACAAAAAAGGTCCCTGGCAGGTCCAGGCTGGTTCTCTCTGTGCAAAGATAATGAAGAGAGTGTAAATCACCTTTTTCTTAACTGTACTTTTACCTCACAGGTTTGGTCGCATTCTCAATCTTTGTTAAACCTCAGATTTGATTGGGCAGGACTCTCGGTTGAAGATGCTTGTAAGATTTAGTCCTCCTCCCCTCTTCTAGCTCATTTAAAAGCCCTCCCTCTTCTTCATATTTGGGGAATCTGGTTGGCCCGAAATGCTACCATATTTCAAGAAAAATATTCTTCCCCTGAAGCCATAGCTAAACAAGGCCTCGACATCCTCTCCTTTTTCCCACAAAAAAAAAGATGCTCTAGCTTCAAGGATCATCACAAAAGAGCAGATTTGCAAATCCATGTCGTGGGTGTTTTTTGATGGGGCATCACAAGATAACAAATGTGGGGGTGGTGATATTTTCTCCCTTAATCAAAATAATCATATTCATATTCAAATGGGCCTAGGGGCTGGAACAAACAACTTTGTTGAGCTTATGGCTCTAAAACTTCTCCTTTGCTTTGCTCTAGAAAAAAGATAGTAGAAGGATCCAGATTTTTTGAGACTCTCTAGTAATTCTTAACTGGGTAAACAAAGTCCAAAGATGCAGAAACCTTTCTCTCTTTGCTCTTTTTGAGGAAGTTAACAGGCTCATACAAACTTTGACTATATTACATGCCGTCATGTTTACAGGGAAATAGATACTGATGTTGATCGCCTATCCAAAAATGGGCTAACTTTGGAACATGGGTCCTGGCATTTTTTGGAAATGAGAGATGTAGAAGTATATGAGTTCTATCATAGGCCTTTCATCGAATTGCAGACAAGGGAAAACAACATATAATCAGACAGTTTTTTTGTTTCTATCCTGCCGTTATTTTCACCCACGGTATCTTTGTTTCTGAACTGATCTCGAGGCTACAGTTTTGAAGCTTCAGTTTTTCTTCCTACCTCAGATATGGAGGTTGCTTCAGTTTTTTGCCAGCTTCAGATATGGAGGTTGCGGTTATCACAGATTGTAGGAAAGCACTGACACAAATCAGCTACAGTTTTTGGATGATGCATCACGACTATGTGAAAGCATGAGACTCAAACCCGAATCTTTCTGAAATACAGCTCATGTGTTAATTTCCAAAAGAGAGAAGTCATCAAAGTTCTTTATGGTGCTTTAGATTTTTGTAAAGTTGCATTGCAGCGGTATGCAAGACATACATCTATGTAAACAACTGTTTACCGATCAATAAAATACAAGCTTTTTTTCTTAAAAAAAAAATCACATATTCATTATACATCCAAATAACCACTCTAAACCATCTTCTTATAAATCATAAAACCATTATACCACTTATATATATATATTTTATCATTCGTTTTATTTTAGTTTTACACGTAAAATTTAACACCACACCCAATTATTTTTTAATTTAACCTTAACTTGATTCATAAACTAAAATTATATTTACATACCATTTTATGTTAAAAATACTTGCAACTGAACGATTTAACGCGCATCCAAATACAACACCACATGTTTGAGTATAAAAATGTCCAATAGGAAACTTCATTTTGTACCTAAAAATAGATTAGATATTAATATTTTAAAGTTGTAACTATTATAGATGCAACATATTTTGATCGTAGTATAAATTACCATGGAGGGTGCCCATTAGATATTACTATTTTAAAGTTATAACTATTATAGATACAAGATATGGTCCTACTATGAAATGCAATGGCCATAAATATTTAGCTTGTTGTAGAGCATTCAATGTGTAGCAGGCGCATTAAATGCTCTGCAACAGGTTGAGTATTTATGGCCGCCATTAAAAGTGCCATGATATAGTTGGTTATCACGTCAATCCAACACACTGAAGGTCACCTTTAAATTCGGGCGGTGCCAATTCCAAAATTCATTCATTGCCTTGTAGTAAGAGGTTTTTTTTGTCTATTCTATTGAATGACAGAATTCGATTTTATCTAATAAAGGCACTGTGCTAACAAGGGTGCCGATTAGATATTGTTATTTTAAAGTTTTTTTTTTCAACAGAAAAAATCCCGTCCTTGATATTCATTAATGAATCAAAATGTATCTACTGTGCCGACCCAATGACTGGGTTACAATCGTGAAGGAGGATCCTTCATAATCTTTCAGTCGTGTCATGAAAGAGCCACATCATAATGAGTCTACAAGAGGGGAAATCTCACCAACAATACAGTATCCCATCAGAATAAGCTGCCACTCACACCATATCTACCGTGAACAAAGGAGTGCAGGACAACAGTCTATATAGAGCCTGCTCCATAACAAATCCAACTGCGGTGCAATAAGAAAAAAAGGAGTACATTCTCCATCACCAATCTCAAAAGAGAACAAAACAATCCTGAGAGGTCAAATGACCATCAATAAATTCCGAGAAATTACCAGATCCCGGATCCAAAGAAAGTGCTTTTTTAGAGAGGCAATATGCAAGCTGATTAAATTCACGGTAGATATGGCAGAAAGACAACTCTAGGAAGCAAGAGCATAGCTTCCTAGTTTCCCTACACCAATGATAGAGATCCGATAGTGAAAGGGAAGCAGTACCCTTTGCCCAGTTGATAATGACAAGTGAGTCACCAAATATCCAGAGCTTGGGTAACCCCATCATTTGGGCTATATGCATAGGGGCCCAGAGACCGATCAGTTCAGCTTTTGTGTTGGTGCAAAGACTAGCCCCCAAAGCAAATTCGAGGTGATGTGACCCATTCAACATCAGACAGAAGCCAACTCCCCCAACCTTCTTTGATGATGCCCCATCAAAGAAACCACAGGGGTAGTGAAGCACAGGACCCAAGCCCAGAGGTCTAGACTTTTTTGCCTTAATGACAAAAGGGCAATACATTTGTGAAAGATATGCAATCTGATGAAGTATGCTGATGATAGACAATTTTTTCCCTTCAAATATAGAACTGTTTCTCACTTTCCATATAGTCCACATAGCGAGGTAAGGGAGATAACATAATGCTGAGTGGATAGAGAAACAATTAGTCCACTTTTCCAAGAAACTTGCAAAGATCCGTAGAGTTGAAGGAGAGAGAAAAATGGTACTGTTCCATAAGACACGAGATCACATTCCTCCAAACTGGGCAATGAAAAAATATATGCTGGACACTGTTATCATCCTTACTGCAGAGGGCACATATCCTAGGTCCAGTCCATCCTCTCTCCTAGAGATTATCCCAAGTGGGTAGTTTGTTCTGCACAACCAACCAAATAAAGCAGCTAATTTTCCTGGGAAGAGTTCCAGACCAAATATGTTTAAGAACTCGACAACCTGCCGGAGGAGCTGAATAAACTACAATACTCTTATATACCGATTTTGTTGAAGCTGTTCCATCAAACTTATTAAAAGCCCACATTAGTGAATCAGGCTGTGAGTGTAGGCGAATACCACTAAGCTCCAAGGATCGAGTGAATGTTTCCCAAGCAAGTTTCCAATGCCCAGTTATACAGAGATCCTCGGCCGAGTACTAGTACTGAGAACCTGGTAAGATGTTACGGGCTCGTGAGAGAGTGACAATGTCCAGGTCTTCCAAAAACTCACGAAACCCCACAGGCCAAGGGATAGAATCAGGAATTTCGATGATAGGATCAATTCCAATATGAACACTTTCCCCATTACCCACTTGCCATGCAAGACTTCTACCAAGTCATGGAAGGGTTTGTAAGAAACCTCTCCAGAAGACATAAACACCATGAGAGCTGAAATGCTTACCTCTGAGCCATGACACAACAGAGTGTTTTTTCAAGTATTTGCAGAATATAACTCGATGCCATAAGCCCTCATTCTGAAGAACTAACCAGATATTTTTTAATCCGAGAGCAATGCTGAACCAAAATAAATTCTTTATACCCCAACCCCCATTCTCTTTCGGCTAGGCCAGTGTCTTCTAGTTGACCAGATTGTAAAGGTGCTTATTGCCAGATGAGCCCCATAAAAAATCAAATGCAAGACATCTGAGTTTATTCAATACAGAGACCGGAATAGGAGCAAGGCCCAACCAATAGACCGGTATACTGGATAGTACAGATTGAACAAGAGTTAAACGGCCTCCAAGAGAGAGGAGCTTGTGTGCCCAATGAGAGATTTTGCATTCAAATTTCTGTATCGGCCAGTACCAATCCCTGACCTTATACCCCAGAGGCTTGAGATGATAGCCTAGGTACTTAAAACCTGTAGTGAAAGGCTCCATTTTATATGGTAGGGCTCTAGCAATATCAGTGTGAATATTAGCATCCACATTATGATAAAGAAAATAGGATTTATCAATACTAATACTCATCCCCGAGGCTTTGTAGAAAGTACCCAAAATAACATCAAAATCCATCCACTTAGACAAAGTACCGGTGCCAAGAATAATCACATCATCTACAAAGAGGAGATGAGTAAGAGCAAGAGAAGATGTTATTTTAATACCTTTAATGAGACCATGTTCTCTTGCATCAGCAATTAATAGGCTAAGCCTTTCAATAACAAGTATAAAGAGAAGGGGGGATAGGGGGCATCCATGTTTGATGCCTCTAGTAGCTGCGAAGTACTTTGAAGGCGTACCATTGACTAGTACAGCGAAGGTAGCAGATGTAAAACAAGCCATAATCCAATTGACAGCCAAAAGAGGTACCCCAATCTGAATGAGAATGAGTCTGATGAAAGACCAGTTAACACGATCAAAAGCCTTTACCAAGTCCAATTTGAGGATGAGTGCACAAGTATTTTTAGTTTTCACAGTGTGGAGAGCTTCCTGAACAATACCAATAGGTTCCACAATCTGTCGGTTTTTCAAAAAACCGTATTGTTCAAGGGAAATATGGGAGTCCAAGAAAGGGTTAAGCCTCGAAGCAATCACCTTCGAAATTAATTTGTATAACAAATTGCATAGTGATATAGGCCTAAAGTCTACAAAGGTTAAGGGCTTATCCTTCTTAGGGATTAATGCAAGAAAGGTAGAGTTTAGGGAGGGAGGAATATATCCCGAGACTCTAGAGTAGTCCACAACAGACAGTAATTTATCACCCAATAAGTCCAAGAAATGTAAATAAAATTCAACAGGCCAACCATCAGGGCCAGGGCTCCTGTCTTTTTTGAAAGAGAGTAAAGCTCTCTCGATCTCAGTCATAGTAACAGGTTGAGTGAGACAAGGGGCATCATCTTGAGAGATCATTTTAGGGTAGAGAAGAACGACCTTAATTTGTTCCAGTATGTAGGTTTGATTGTCATCTTTGAAGATGTTTACAAAATGACACTGACCCAAATGCTTAAGAGCTGCATCATCTTCAATGATTCGACCCCCATCATCCATAAGGGACCAGATAGTGTTATGGTTCCTTCTACTAGAAGCCAAGGCATGTAAGTATTTGGTGTTCGAATCACCATACAGTGCCCACTTAGTACGAATTTTGAGTTGCCAAGTCAAGATGTAGTGATCCAGAATTTTCCTCTTTTCATATCTAAGCTGAGACAGGGACCACTGTTCCTCCCGAGAGAGAATACCATAAGAGGAATTTGAGAGGATTTTACTGATATCCTCATCCAGCCTGTGTGACTCATTCTCCAAAGAAGAGCCTTTTTGTTTGATCCATTCCTTAACATCATTCTTGAGAAGACGGAGCTTATTGGTAAGAAGGTACAAATCAGTACCTGAAGTAGAAGGAGACATACTAGACCACCTATCAATGACCCAGGGAGTGAAATCCTGATCCTTGAGCCAAGATCGATTAAATTTAAATGGATAATTACAGGATCCAAATGGCTTATTCCATTCTAAGTAGATAGGATAGTGATAAGATATATCAGAATGGAGAGTCCACACACAGTGAAGGAGGAGCGAAGGGATCAATGAGGAGGCCACAAGGAACCTATCAATTCTTTTACTAATCCCATCATCACCAACCCGGCCATTTCTCCAGGTAGGTCTAGAATTTGGTGGAGCAATGTCAGTAAGTCCAACAGAATCAAATAGGAGCTTGAAATGTGATGACAGGGGATCAATGACAGCCCGCTTGCCCCATGTCTTAGAAGCATTCATGGTAAAGTTAAGGTCCCCACCCAGAATCAGGTTGGGAGAGTTAAGTAGTTCCCCCCTAAGGACTTTTTCCCAGAAAATATCCCTGTCCCGATAAGGGCCATAGGAATTGAGAATGTCAAGAGGGGTAGCCAAACCACGGAAAACAGCCTTCACAAGAATACCCGCCATAGTAACAAAGGCATGACACCTAACCTTGTGAGGGTCCCAAGCAGTTAATAACCCCCCCGAGAGGCTAGATGCACTAATTGCACAAAATTCCCAGCTGGGAAGGAGCTTGGAGAAGGCATGAAGAGCAGGAAGGGAACTGCACATAGTCTCTTGAAGGAGAATCATGTCCGGACGAACCGAGAGGAAAAGTGAGCGAAGGCTACATTGTTTGGTCCTACCTTTGAGACCTCTGACATTCAGGGAGAGAATCAACATTAAGGAACAGGTGGGTAGGGAGGAGATGCTCTAAGTCCCTGGGATGAATAACCTCTAGCAACTTATTTGATGCAGACATATAATGGGATATAAGGTGGAGAAGAAGATGAAAGATCCCCCGTTTGGCCCTTCTTGTCCTTCTTTTTTTTCCTAACAGTCACGTTCTCAAATCTGATGGAATTAAGGTGGAGTGTGGACGGTGAGGAAGGAGTAGTAGCAATAAAAATCGACAGAGACTTATGAAGGGAGGGGTCTGAGAAAGAAGGGGAGGATAATGGACTGTGTGGAGAGGTGGGGTGTGGGGGTGAGGGGATGGTGGTAGGAAGTGGAGGAAAGTCCACATGAGATGAAAGAGGAGGCACCAAAGGGTTATGTGTGGCAGTGGGAAGAGAACTGAGAACAGGTGAGCCAACATAGGAGTGTCCATGGAGGAGACTAGCAGAGAAGTCTCCAAAGTTGCCTGGACAGGACAAATGGAAGACGACCTCAAAGGGTTCTGAGGGGCATGTGAGGGGGAACATAGTAGGGGGTCTAGAAAGCCAGTGAGAGAGGGTCCATCAGGGGAGACCAGTGGCGAGGTCATCAAACGAGCCTGAACAGGGGGACAAGGAGAAATGGGTTTTTTTCCATAACTTCAATAGCCTTAAGCATAGAATCCGAGACATCATCAAAGAGTGAAAGTGACTGAGAATAAATACCTTTTTTCGAATGCTCCGGAGGAAAGGTAGGGAGCAAAGCTCGGTTCACAGGAGAGCCATCCAAGCTGGAGCCCGAATGAGCAATCAACAGAGAAGGATAGGTACGCTGGAGATGACCAGTTTCATGGCATCTACTACATCGAAAAGGAACGTGAATATAGTCTAATTTCTGCACCAGGAGGTGTTCCTTACAGAGGATCTCCACCTTTGCAGGTAAACTGAGAGAGATATCCATCTCTACTAATACCCGAGCCACTCTCTTGTCAAATGACAGGTGGAAGTCCTTATCAACAGCAACATACCTCCCAATAGTATTGGCGATACCTTCAATGATATTCAAATTCCACAGAGGAAAAGGCAGATGAGGAAGCATAACCCAAAGATGGCACTTGGATACCCTTTCCTGAAGTGGGGCAAAGTCCGAATGCCAGTGCCCAAGAACCAGCGACCCAAAACCAATACGCCATATCTGTTCCAGGATGAGAGTGGCGCGAGCAGCCTCCAAAAATACAAAAACAATCCAACCGTTCGAAAGCAGACTGATATTTGGGATGTAAGTCAAGAGCGGCTTCCATACATCGGACGTCCAATCAATCCAAGCCTTTTTACCCAGACGACAGTATTCGAGACACCCCACCAACACACGAGAACACACGGTCCATAAAAATATCATGACCGAGAACGAAGCGAAACCTGCCTTCAAGGGTTTTGATATTCTTTGCATGCCTTTTACGACGAAAGCGAGTAGAGGCCCCAACGTCTGCCATATGGGAAATCACCAAGTCAACCCCAAACGTGTAGCATCAACAGTCTGCCACCTGCCACCACAAACCCCGACGGAGTCCCAGAGACCCCGGCGTTGGAAAGAACCCAGGTTAAAACCACCAAAGAACCCAGATAACAAGCCAAGCAAACCGGTCAAAACCCAATGAAACCGGAGGCTATACAATGACAAACCCGAATAAAACCGTGCATAACCAGATAATAATAAAACCCTCATTAAGGCAAACCCCTCAACGCATAAAGGACGGTTTGGTCTGAGGGATAATTAGTTTGACAAGAGCCCCATTCCGAAAACCAGAAGAAAAAATCGGAGAAGGGAATGGGAAAGCGAAACCGACAAGCAAACCTAGGGTGAAGACAAACCCTAATCCGTCGGAGAAGAACTTGAGTTAGTAGAAGTCAACACTGCACATGCGGACAAAAGGAAATCAAAGGCACAAACAATGTAGAAACCCATGCAAGGATGGAAGAGCAGGTGACGAAAAAAAAAACCCCATACACACAGAGGCGACTGCCAAAAAAATGATATCCTTCCCACTTTTTTTATTTGGTTGGTACCAGTCCCCCTGGTAAAGGGAGGGACTCCAAATAGTCGTCGGCTGTGTAATGGAGAAAGCCGAGAGGAACCCAAAACCATAAGGAAGAACAAGAATGACAGGGTAAAAGATAACGGACCCAGTGTGAGAAAAGAACCAACATACCAGAAAACCGGAGTGGCAGGAATCACAAAGGAGAAGCCTCCGAAGATGCCATGATAGCCGGGAGAAAACCAGAGCCATTGCTCTCCTCCACACAAAACCTGCTAAAGATTATGGCCAACAATCACTACTATTTTAAAGTTATAACTATTATAGATACAACATAGGTTAACCATAATATAGATCACCATGGAGGGTGTCGTGGTATAGTTAGTTGTCTATCACACTGAAGGTCTCTGGTTCAAATCCGGGCGACGCCAATACAAAAACTCATTCGTTGCCAATCAATAAGATGATTTATTTTCTATTCGATTGGATAACAGAATCCGATTTTTTTATATATTTTATTGAATGACAGAATCCGATTTAGGCACCATGCTAACAAAGAATCCGATTTAGGCACCGTGCTAACAAAGAATTAATAGAGAAGAGAAGAAAGGCACTGTACTAACAAAGAATTTATTCGTTGAATCCAAGCAAACAATTGGCCGATAAGTCTCGAAGCTACGACCTTTAACACTGAAAAACACCGTGCTAACAAAGAATTAATAGAGAAGAGAAGAAAGGCACTGTACTAACAAAGAATTTATTCGTTGAATCCAAGCAAACAATTGGCCGATAAGTCTCGAAGCTACGACCTTTAACACTGAAAAATGTAAAACATCACAAATGAAGCATTGATAATGGCCAATGCAGGTCTCGAACCTGCGACCTTCGCGTTATTAGCACGACGCTCTAACCAACTGAGCTAATAGGCCGTATATTTGTTAAAATTTAGCACGATGATCATATCTATACGGAGATATATATAGACTTTGATTACCGCTTGTGCCAAGGGCAAAGGAGCGTGCGTAGGGGTGGTCGGGAGGATCATTCGTTAAAAATGCACTCGCTTGACAAAAGCGCCTGCCTTCATCTCTACTCTCTATTTTTTTCTTCTTATATGGATGTGAAAAGATTTTTGAAGCTAGCTAAATGTTATACTTTGTAAAAATTATAGTGAAAGAATAGGATAATCACATTTGGTAATTGTAATTCTCGAAAGCTGAGATTAAAAATTTAAATGGATGTGATATAATTTTTTAAGCTAGTTATATGTTATACTTGAAAAAACTATAGTGAAAGAATAGGGATAACCATATTTGGTAATTGTAATTTTTGAAAGCTTGGAAGGAGTTTTATAAGTCATTGAATTGACATAAGAAACCGCTCTTTAATCTCAAATTAGAGTATGGTTGATTACAAAATGCTCTTTCGTATTAGTATCTAAAGAATAAATTCAAGAGGTATAATACTTCTAAGGAATCTGGTGATCCATCTTAATGCGAACTTGCTGGAAACAAAATCAAAGTTGTGTTAGAAGGACTCTGATATTGCAAGACAACTACAGTTAGGTGTACCCACAATACAACTACAATTAAGTGTACCCAGGAGATTTGATAAACCCACCATTAAAGTGAAGATTTAAATTGTAGCATTGAAACCCTATGAAAATAAAACCTTTAGGATTTGCCAAAAGGTAAGATTTGTAAATCTCAACTTTAATGTCCTTGTTTATCTCCCTCTTGGAAATGTATAAAGCATCCACTAGAAATCTATGCATAGATTGCTTGCGAATAGAAAGATTAACTAGATAGAGCAACATAGGGGCTTTGACATACTGGCAAGAGTCAATCCTATGATATGCATACTATGCAGAGGCCATGAGTGCCATATAAAGATACCTAAGGAAGCCAATCTAAGAGTTGGTCATTTTCCTAAGCATGTGTATCATCCTCACCACATGGAAGATCATTGAAGCAATGAGTTGGCTAGTGTGAAACTCTATACAAATGATGGCTTGAGGGATTAATATCTTGGTAATGGATATGCTTAGATAATATCGAGACAAGTACCCTCTCTATTCCACTTTGCTTTGTTTTTTGAACTTATGGTCCCCAAATCTCATAGTCATATAGAAGAGTAGTTAACCAGAATGTGAAGAGGAAGAACTTTGTATGAATGTTGTGAAACTAAAGCTAAAAATGTTGCCTCTTGAGAGTATTAAAAGTGACATAACCCTTAATGGCTTTAAATGAATCGATAACATATTTTTAATTACTAGTAAATTATGATGATTGATAGTTATTAATGTCTATGGAGATAAACTATAGTCCATCAGACCTTAAAAAGGTAAAGAGTCACTTGGTTTTATTTAGAATTTTATTTCTATGCTAAATAAACTTTAAGAAAAACATTCATAAATCACCATAATTAATTAAACCCTAATATATGCATATATGATTAAACCCTAATGAATTGATGGTTTCTAATTCAAATTCAAAATTTGGTTACACCAATTTTTTTAAAAGTATACCTTATTTGAATATGTTATTTAACATCACACATACATATATCTTTTTTATTAATAATTAAAAATATTCTTTCTACGACATCGATGCTCAAAGTGAAAGACATCATGGACATACCCAAGGCCCCTAACACAAGCCATGAAGTTACCACACAAACATACGAATGCCACAAAACAAATTACTAAAGCCATTTTTTCTTATGTGAGATTGAGCTATAGTCTTGCTATATGAAACCAAGCAAAATTACAAGCCACGTGTGTGAATCAATTTAGTATATTTCGGTCGTCAGTTAAAAAAAACAAATGGCATATTTATATAGTTGCTTCAATCATAGATGGAGCAGATTCAATATTGTATTTTAATTTGTGGTGGAGAATGAGAAAACTCCTCAAGGTGGAGAATGATCCATACTAGAGTATACCTCAAGTAATGAATTTTCTAGATTGTATGATGAAGTTCATAAAGAAAAAGATGAAAATGAGCGAGATGACACATGGTAGAAAACAGAGGAAATAATGATTCGTGCTCGGTGCTCAAGGTACTGAACATTTTCTTCATTTATAAAATTGTAATTGTGATTTGGGTTTATCGACATTTGAATATCAACATTATTCATCATTAATATATTTTTTGTTAATTTTAGATACATAAAAAAATAAGTGTAAACTTTTTATTTTTTATTTTTATTTTTTTTAACAAAAGCGGTTATGGTATTAAGAAGAACTCAGTAAGAAAAATAATGATCAAAGGTACATGGTCCAACAAACATCCGAAACTCAGCTAGATTCAGACGCAAATCCTGAAGCCGATCTAGGGAGGTATGTCAAAGGAGACAACATAATTTACATTTAACTCATTAAGGCCAATGGTTATGGACTTATTGGCTGCCGAATCCACCAGATCATTAAGATTTCTAAGAATGTGAAAAAATTTAATAATCCTAAACGAGTTAGCCATGTATCTGATTCTCCTGATCAGTCTTGCAAATTGCTCTTT
>LPNX011014356.1:20363-36838 GCA_001517045.1 Pseudotsuga menziesii
AAATGGCATATGGACAGGTTAAAAACAGATGGTTTATGTTCTCGGAGGCTTCAGCGCATAGAGGGCACCGGAACGGCCCAACGAACCCCTTTTTCTCCAGATTATCGCCTGTTAGAATTTTCTCATGGAGCAGAGTCCAAGTGAACAGCTCTATCTTAGGGAGCGTGCTGCAGTTCCACAGGTTAAGCCACTTCTTTGGATTTCCCGGCACATTGAAGTTTGCTGCAAAATGCCTGTACCCATCAGAAGCGTTATAATTGCCAGCCCCCCATCCACGCCTGTCCTTCTTGAGATTAGAAATTGGAGCCAACCCTGCCAAGTGCTGAAGCAAATGAATTTTTTCTTCCTCCATCTCTTCAGGGCACGCTGGGACAGCCCAGCCACTCCAACGATTTGGATCAGCGATAAGTGTAAACTTTTTATTATTTACAATGTATGGAGTTAAAATGGATAGTTCATAATTTTTATTGCATTGAAAAGGCACATTCTACAATCAAGTAGGGGGTGATGTGTAAGTCCTTCCGTGCTCATCCTAGAGATGACACGTTTCCTTTATGAAAAATAATTAAATGTTATAAAAAATAACATGTCGGCTCAATTTAGATTTAAAATATTTTTTAGAACCACAGATATAAGACTACAAATTAAAACTATAAACATTCTATTCACATTTCCACTCTAAAAAAGGGGTTTGCAGTTAGAGAGATTTGATCACTTTCGACACTTGGTAGATCCTTTTTAAGATGCATCTATGCTGGTATATAAAGAAATTAATATTAGATAATAATAATAATCATCATCATCATCTTTACATTCCATTGTAGAGTATCTTGGGCGATAAAGATGACAATCCTCCTTCTCTACTATCTAGGCTAGACCCAATTAACCCTTCAAAATATAATTAACATTGAGTTAATGAAAATAATATAACAACATAATGAGATGCTCATAAAAGAAACAATAAAAAAAATATACGAAAAGAATGAATGGGGCATACTAAAATACGAACAAAATGACATGATAATAAAACTTCAAGTTGAAATTCAAGAATTCAATTAAAAAACTAGATTATGATGATGCATAAAAAAATACATAAAAACATACTTAAAGAATCATTGTTTGAGTTCAACACGTGTGAACAAAAAGGATGACATGATTGGAACCTTGAGAATCATGAGAGGGAAAATAAGATGGAGAGACTCAGTAGGCAAGGGGAAGGACAAAGGGCCTAGGTTGAACAATAAATTTGTAGCAGAAACCACTCCACCCTTGCATTGAGGAAGACAGGTAATTATAGAAATCAATAAGTGTGAACAGGTAGCATTGCAACTTACATATAATTAGAGAGATAGAGATCATATGGATCATTACTTTAGTAGTCTAGTAATGTTAGTATTATTAATTAATCCTCCCTTGACCACCATAGTCTATTTTTTTTCCTAGCTTAGGAGGTCATTGCCACTTCACTAGTGCATGGGGGACTCACCTACGGGCCACCTACCACTCAATGCGCTTATCTGCATGAGTTTAGGAGATCGAGGGACCAATCCCTATAATCTAGGAACCCACTTTAAGTGCCACCAACAGTATCCAATAGTTGACCCTAGTCAATGTTCAGTTATGTTTAGTTATGCTCTGATTCCCATCAGTTAGTTCACTCTCAATCATCCTAGTGCCAATTTGCATGATTTAAGGGAGGTAGGGCGCATTTGATCACCTACCTACATCAGTTAACTGGTTGTGAACTGGTTTAGTGATCCAAAGTCGCACTAGTCAGATCTAGTGTTGATTTTCCCACACCGATTTAGTTCCAAAGTTAGTCCAGGTTGTTAGATTTGAATCATATCTTAGGCATTCGAATTCTCCTATTTGTAACACCATATTTTTCCAATTTTGTCTCCACGTGTGTACAACTGCAATTTTTCCATGAGTAATTGATCAGTCTCTACTAAATTCTTCTCTCTTTTGCAAATTTCTTTTCTCATTGAATTCATGCAGGCCTGAAAATCCTATGCTTCATTAAATTTAACAAGTAACACAAGGTTGCGGGGGTTCCAACTGGTGAGTTTGAGGGGTGTAGTAGGTAAATATTAGAGTGGTCAAGAATGATGATACATGATCATATTTGGTTAATCCCTCAATCATATCTAACTAAGATAATACTTGGTCACTTTTCATGTTTAATCGAAGAAAATCACAGTGATAAAATTCAAACAGATCTTGAGAAGATTCCAACCAACTCCAAGAAAGTTTACAACGTTATTTTTTACAAGGTGGGTCATTCTCCTCATGATATATTATATGATGAGATTCCACCTATCTTTTTCTACATTTACTTATTTCACCTCATAAATATATTCTACCACCACTCTTCACACACATCACCCTTCTTTTACAAATCAATTTTCATAATATTTCCCATACCCCTCATAATCTTGTATAGTAAATATATGCATTCCCCCATTCATTAATCATGTAATTTAGTTATAATTACAACTCCCTCATTAATATTCATATAGCTTTTATTTATATTTTTTAAAGGAAAACCTCACTAAATAAGCCTTCTTTCCTAGAATATTTAGATGGAAAGTGGCTTAATCACCAACCACACTAGTGGATTGTAAGATCAAGGGACTCAACAATCATGTGACTGATGACATCCTTGATGACAATATTCCTTGGGTAGATGTTTCCATTGGTTGAACTAACCCCTAGTGCTTATATATGGCAAGGGTTAGTTCAATCGATCGAGCCATGCTTCCAAGGCATATACAAATTGTGAGGTTGTAGGTCAAAAGTTCACATATGAACAAAACATTACCAACCATTATTAGTGTGGTTAGCACTTGAGTTTCCCTCCACCTAGATATTCTAGTGAATAGGGGTGGATCCCATAATGTTTTCCATGGAAAAAATTAACTCCAAGGCATTATCACAATAAGTTGTTTCCAATATTGTTTAGAATTTAACTAGTTTTGTGCCAATAGGTGTTCACGTCAAATCCCCATAGGTTAGGTACACTAGTTCACAATGACGAGTTTACTAAGGATGAAAATTGTTACACCCTAGATTCTTTGTAGCACACCCTACCAGGTGTGCCAAGGGTCGGGGAAATTTTTTCCATTGTAAAAGGCCAAGTTGGGGCTTTCTTTTTATGTAAAAGTGTTGATCTATTGGGTTCAATACCACTTGGTTGGTCATTGGTAGGTCCTGTTGGTCCTCATTTCAAGATATGCTAGTTTTTTTGCCTTGATGACTAACCCTTAATGGGTGGTAACTCCTCATCATGTCGGGAATTTATGCCTTGGGCAGGTATTGGTGCATCTTGGGGTGACTCCATCAGGATACATGGCTTATAAGCCCCCAACCACACTTATGGTTTTATGTTTTGTAGAGGTGATTGATCTTGTAAGGGTTGTCACACCCACTCTAACACACCTCATTCATACCCACTTGGACCTTATTTTATTATATCACTCCTTCCTCTTAGTCATCTTGGTCAAAAAGAGCAAATCATCCACCTCAAAAAGCATTTTTTTGAAGGTCGTACCATCTTAAGAAGTAGTGCATTGATGGAAAAATACATATCTTGGAGTTATATCAGGCATGAAGTCCTAATTCCAAGTCCAAACTTTCATCATGTTTAAGTTATCATCTTATTTTATGTTTTATGAGGTTTAGTCCCCATATTGTGGGTGTCAAACCCTAAAAATTCATTTAAAACACAAATTAGGTAGGTCGGCTTAGAGGAGAGATGAAGTGATCATGTTTTCTTATACTTAAGGCATCATAAGCTCATTTGTAATCAATATAATGGGATCAAATATGACTGAAATTGTATTTCTACTTGTGTATATGAGCAATTAAGTGACATGCACCTCCTTTATTGGCAGTTCTAGGTTTTTTCAAGGATCAAAGTTGACGTGTCTAGTTTATTTACAAGATTTCAAGGATATTCTAAGGGGAAAGGATTCTTGAGTCTCTTTATATTACCTTTTATTTCTCAATTTTGGTAAGACCTTGAACCCATTATCTTGCATTGTCATAGGCATCCAAGAGCAATTCATGGTTTTATGCATAATGGTTTAGTATTGTTGGGTGAGACATTATAGAAGGATATTTTTGTTTTGGGCCTTTTCATATAGTTTTCCCTAATTATTGTCATTTCCCCCATTAAATAATTTCCAAATAAGACTGCTTGCAAATAATGTTTCACCAATCTACTAGTTCCCTAGGTTGAGATGGAGACATAAATTTTGTAATAAGGGACTATGGGACCCAAAATGAATTTATTTTACCATATTCAAATTTAAATGGGTCACATAAATGATAAATGATAAGAAAATAAGGTGGCGTGGGTTTATGAGGACACTCGGAAGCTTGTGGAGCCTTTGGGTGACTAGATTCCCCACACACTTAGCATGATCTTCATCCAAATTCAAACACATGGGTTGTAATGTTATTGTAGGGTGATGTGGTTTCAAATATAATATAATGATCCAATTAATTAGAATTATTAAAGGAGAGTAAATCCCATGGAAGAGGAAGAGACTAGAAGATAATGTGTGCCACTTGGAAGGAGATTCCATGCACTATATGACAACAAATGATGAAAGATTCTATGACAAGTATGACAAATTAAAAACTGATTTCAAAAATATGAAAAATATGACATGATGGGGCTAAAAATATCCACCAATACGTCGAATTTTGGATTTAGAGGCAGCCATTCGAATTGGGGAAAGAATTGGAAGCATGAAGAGGAAGACAAGTGTCATGAGAGTTACTAAACCACTAAGATGAGTTGGAGGAAGGCCATGGAGGGAAATTAGACCTTAGGAGGCCTAATGAAGTTAATAAAATGATTTCACGAGGAAGGAGAATGCATTTTTATCATTTTTTAATTGTCCTTTTGCATTTTAGAGAGATTTTATTTGTCCATTGCACAATGAGTGTTCACTCTCCCTGCTTGTGGACGAATTTCGAGGGAGTTGGATTCCTTTCCCAGTTGGTTGATAGAGAGACAATTAATAAATCTCATTGGATATTAATGAATTATTTTTAGTTTAATTTTTAAGGACCATATAGTCAAATTCTCATCTATTCCCCTATTTTCTCATTCCTTCTTCTCTATTCCCCCACACTCTCATGTTGAGGGCACACTCGTTGGAGTGGTGCTTGCACTTTGCTGAGTATATTTTATTCCAAATCTGTGAAATTTGATGTATGTATATTCAATATCATGTCCATATACTCTGTAATTCAAAGCATCATAAATACATGTATGAAAGGCTTGCATTCCCATGCTCTTGAATGACTAGTTTTCATGTATTTGGCTTCCATTTTGGAAAGAGTTGCATAACATATTTGTATGAGGAAATTTATATGATTTTGATGATGACGGAGAAGAAATATATGATGCATGTCTCTGTAATATTATTTCCATATACTCTATAATTTGAAATATCATAAATTCATGTGTGAAAGGCTTGCATTCCCATGAGCTCGAATGACTAGTTTTCATGTGTTTGGCTTCCATTTCGAAGGAGTTATATATCTGATATGTATAAAGAAATTTATATCATGTTAAATTCTGTTGAGGAAGAAATTTATATTATTTATATGTTCTCCATTCATCATCCACGTTCTGAACTATTTCATGTACTTTTTATGAGTTAAAATGGAGGTATCAATGTCATTTTCCCTTAAGCAATTTCACTGAAAGTTATCCAACAAATGTGGAACTCTATAACTAGGTTGCATAACTAATAACCTTGAGTAATGATAAAAAACTGAGGTATTATATAAGTCTCCATACTATTATTACAAATTTATTATGGTCGTACATGAGTTGGGAAGCCAATTTGGCCTACACCCTAGGGGGAATTTAATCACAATTTCCTAGTAATTTTTCTCTTTCTTTAATTATCCCCAAACAAAGTTGCAGAGGTATAAATTAAGTCATAAATTGTTCATAGAGTATTTTAAGAGGTATTAATACTCAACATATCCTTTCCTTTCAAATTTGATACCATTTGGATTCAGTTGGAACCCCCTACAATCATGCCTAACAAATCTCGAAATTGACCAAAATGGTGCAAAATTGAATAACATGTAAAATGATTTTTATGATTAGGCCATTGAGTGTCCGAGGTATGATATTATATTTTAAATACAATATTATCCCTCCATAATAAATTTGGAAAGGTTCGGTGGTGTTGGGAACCAAACCAAGAAAGACTAGTTTACTACTTTTTCCTAGTTTTGAAATTAGACCAAGTATTGAAGGAGGAGGTATGTGAACTGTTGTGAAAAGTCATATACCAAATCATATTAATAAGCGACCTGTATCATTTTATCAATTATCATAACCTAATATCACTCCCCTTGAGATTCCTTAGTTGTCTCATATCCACAGGGTTATTGTGAAATCCATTGTCAATGATGGTCTAGATAAAGATTGTTTTCAATGTTAAAGTTTTGAAGCCTCTTTGAAACATTTTGGATAGTGTGCCTAAAATTCCAAAAAATGTACGTTACAGTGGTATCATATCATGGTCCTTGCACATGTGCATTAAGACCATCCATTGAATAAAAAGTTGCAGCCATGTCTTACTATTATGATAACTCCTCTGGAGATGATTATGAGCAATATGAAGAAGAATGTGAATGGTATGAGGAAGAGTTTCCATCTTGCAAAACTTCTTACAATTTCAGAAGGGATGAGGGTTTATTCTTATGACCCCATTTATTATGAATATGTATGTTCCAAACCACCATGAGCTACTCCTATGGATAAATTATAAATATTTAGAGAAACATGTAAAACTTTACCCCAACAATATCAAGCATATATTAATGCGATGGGGGAGGCATCTAAGATATAACCTTTTGAATACTTTTTCTGAGTAGGTTTTTGGATATATGAATAATAATGCATATGTGGACTCATTAAAGAAAAAGCATCCTACTTGTGAAAAGATCAAAGACTTATCATGCCCTAAAAATGAGGAAGCTATAAACACTTATAAGGACATCGTGTGGAAGAAATTGTGTTCTAAAGGAGATGAAAAGATATTAGATACACCATTACAGGAAGAGGAAGAGATTCATGAAGTGGAGCATCAATCACCTCGAGGTGATTGCAAAAAAGAACATGAAGAGGAAGGTGAAAGCACACAATCTTTACTGATGGGGGTTGTGCAAATCAAATCGAATCTACTAATGGATCCTTGAACTATGAAGGAGTACCTACTGATGGGTGCTCACAACTTTATGTTGGTGACATAGAGATCATATTTGAAAATGTTTGTGCAATACAATTTCTTGTAAGCATGAATATGAAGACCTTGTGACAGATAATGAAGAACCAATATCAACTTCCCCATCACCACTTGAGCTTTAAGAAGTTGATCAAATCAAGAAGAAAGAAAAAGAGGAGGTTCATTCTCATGAACCATCCTTCATTGAAGGGTCTTTGAAGATGAGTGAAAGGAATATCCATGAGTCCCTTCACATACTCCATGAAACTCAAGCATTGATACCAAATTCTTGTTGGAAAGTTTCTTCATTGGAGGAGCCATCCTTCATTGAAGACATGGAAAAGATTCAAAGAGCAATATGCAACATCAAAGGTAATTTCATGTCTTTGATTTTTGATAGAAACATTGCGGTTGAGCTTAGTGAATGGTTACATGAAGCATACTTTAAGAATAATGAGGATATTTATAAGCTCAAAATTCAAAATGAGCAACTTCCTAAGAGGTTGCAAGATACTTGTTCTTCCTCATATGTTTTAGATTGTCATATGGTAGATTTATTGGAGGATTCTCATGACATGAGGGATCATGAGAATCATGGAAACTTACAGGTTCTTGATGTGTTTGAAGATGGTTTTGATGAGAGCCAATCACTTGTTGTGGTGGAAGAGAAGCTTGAGTTGCCTCTTGATAATGGTTACACACTTTTGGAAGCAGTGCATGATTCCACTACCTTGGAACCAACCTATGTGGAAAGTTTTTCATTTTTGACGAAGGTGCATGTTCCTACCCCTATGGATCCTTCAAATGATTTTTTTCACTTTCTAATCATTTGGGTGAGCTGGTTCTTCCTCCTACATCCTACAGTTCCATATTTTGCAGCATTCATCCTAACGAAGTATGGGTGAAAGGTTTCTTTTTTTATGGTGCCACATAAGGAGTATGGGATTCCTATATCTCCTCTTGATTATGACATGACTAGAGTTCCATCTTATTTACATTTTCAGCAACATCCTTTGTTACATTGTGATGATATACATATTCATGGGTGTATTAATGCGACTTATTTGAGCCACTTGAAGTCTTCATGCTTTCTTTTCTCCTTATTTGGTTCAGATTTTGGTGGAGGTTTTTCATTCACTTCTTGGATGAAATAAAACATGGCTGGTTATTATTTTGATGCATCTTACATTATTTTGGAGCAACATTATAGGGCATGGGATCCTCACCTATGTCATTGGAGAAGATTTGATATCAGACTTGATGCTTCTGTGTATGGGCCACATGATGATATACTTGGATGTACAAGCACTTTCATGATCCTTTGATGATGTTCCTTATTGATGTACAATTTTATGATGTAGTTATGTACTTTAATGATCTATCTTTTGTACTCATGATGTTTGGAAGGGTGCAATACAAGCAATGGGATCTATGTATTGCTTGGTTTCAATTTTGGGGGAAACAAGCAGTAGGGGATATTGAGTCACCACTTGAGAAGGTGATTGTAATCAGATTAGAGAAACAACAAGCATGGCGGTTCCTATTTTAAACTTTCTTGGAATCTTGGAAATTCAAGCTTGGAAACTCAGTACCAACTTCAAAGAATTATACAGAAGCAAAAAAGGGTTGAAATTTCAAAAAAGATTTCCAAAATATGGAGGTAAATATTATTTGTGAAAATTTTGTTTTTATGCAATTGATTAATCCTTTTGGTGTTAGTGGTTATGCCACATGATATATCAATATGCAAAGATCCACATATCTTCACTTTTGGAAACACACAATTGTAGTACATGAGTGCCACTACTCAAATTGCAACGAAGGTTTGAAGCAAAGTTTTGGAAGGAAAGAAGGTTATTAAAAATCCATGTTTGAAATTGATTTAGAACAATAAAAATTGGGTGGGGAGGAATGTCATGTCCCCAATTAAATAATTTCCAAATAAGACTACTTGCAAATATTGTTTCACCAACCTACTAGTTCCCTAGGTTGAGATGGAGACATAATTTTTGTAATAAGGGGATATGGGACCCAAAATGACTTTAGTTTACCATATTCACATTTAAATGGGTCACATACATGATAAATTCTAAGAAAATAAGGCAGCATGGGTTAATGAATACACTTGGAAGCTTGTAGAGCCTTTGGGTGACTAGATTCCCACACACTTGGCATGATCTTCATCCAAATTCGAACACATGGGTAATGTAACGTTATTGGAGGGTGATTTGGTTTCAAATAGAATATAATGAGCCAAGTAATTAGAATTATTAAAGGAGAGTAACTCCCATGGAATAGAAAGATACTAGAATACAATGTGTGCCACTTGGAAGGAGATTCCATGCACTCTATGCCAACAAATGATGAAATATTCTATGACAAGTATGAAAAATTCAGACCTGATTTTAGACATATGAAAAATATGACACGAAAAGGATAAAAATATTGACCAATAGGTTGAATTTTGGAGTTATAGGCATCCATTCAAGTTGTGGAAAGAATTGGAAGCATGAAGAGGAAGACACTTGTCACGAGAGTTACTAAACCACTAAGATGAGTTGGAGGAAGCCCATGGAGGAAAGTTAGAACTTAGGAGGACTAATGAATTTAATAAAAGGATTTCATGAGGAAATATAATGTATTTTTATCATTTTTTAATTGTCCTTTGGCATTTTGGAGAGCTTGTGGTTGTCCATTGCACAGTGAGTATTCACTCTCCCTGCTTATGAACCAATTTCGAGGGAGTTGGATTCCTTTACAAGTTGGTTGATGGAGAGGAAATTCATACCTATCATAGGATATTAATTAAGGGTTTTTAGTTTTGGTTTGAATGAACATACATTCTAATCCTCATCTATTCCCCTATTCTCTCATTCCTTCTTCTCCATTCCCCTACACTCTCATGTTGAGGGCACACTTGTTGGAGTGGTGCTTGTGCTTTGTTGAGTATATTTGATGCCCAAGCTATGAAATATGATGTATGTATTTGTAATATTGTGTACATATACTCTATACATCTAAGTATCATAAATACATGTATGAAAGTCTTGCATTCTCATGCTCTTGAATGACTAGTTTCCATGTATTTGGCTTCCATTTTGGAAAGAGTTGCATAACATATTTGTATGAGGACATTTATATGTGTTTGATGATTATGGGGAATAAATATATGATGCATGGATCCAAAATATTATTCCCATATTCTCTATAAGTAGAAATATCAGAAATCCATGTGTGAAAGGTTTGAATTCCCATGAGTTCGAATGACTAGTTTTCATGTGTTTGGCTTCCATTTCGAAGGAGTTATATATCTGATATGTATTAAGGAATTTATCTGATGTTAAATGATGTTGAGGAATCAATTTATATTATTTATATGTAATCCATTCATCATTCCAAGTTCTGAACTATTTCATGTACTTTTTATGAGTTAAAATGGAGGTATCAATGCCATTTCCCCTTTAGCAATTTCACTGAAAGTTATCCAACGAATGTGGAACTATATAACCAGGTTTCAGAAGTAATAAAAATGAGTAATGAAAGAAACTGAGGTATTATACAAGTCTCCATACTCTTATTACAAATTTTTTAGGTTCGTACATGGGTTGGGAATCCAAATTCGCCTACACCCTAGGGGGAATTTCATCACAAATTCCTAGTAATTTTGCTCTTGTTGTCATTATCCATAAAAAAAGTTGAAGAAGTATAAATTAAGACATAAAGTGTTTAGAGAGACTATTAATAGGTATTAATACTCAACATATCCTTCCCTTTCAAATTTGATACCATTTGGATTCAGTTGGAACCCCCTAGAGTCATGACAAACAAAGCTCGAAATTAGTCAAAATGGTGCAAAATTGAATAACATGTCAAATGAATTTTATGATTATACCATTGATTGTATTATATCTATTATTATGTTTTAAATCCAATACTATCCCTCCATAATAAATTTGGAAAGGTTTGGTGGTGTTGGGAACCAAACCCAGAAATACTAGTTTACTACTTTTTCCTAGTTTCGAAATTAGACCAAGTATTGAAGGAGGAGGTATGTGAACTGTTGAAAAAATTCATAGACCACATAATATTAAGAAGCCACATATATCATTTTATCAACCCTATCATAACCTAATATCACTCCCCTTGGGCTTCCTCAGTTGTCTCTTATACATGGGGTCAGTGTGAAATCCATTGCCGATGAGGGTATTGAGAAAGATTGTTTTCAATGTCAAAGTTTTGAAGCCTATTTGAAAATTTTTGGATAGTGTCCCTAAAATTCCCAAAAAGGTACATTACAATTAGGTCAAGTGTTAACATACCCTAGGGTTTCTTATCCTTGCCCTAATTCATTCAAAGATTGAATTGTTGATTCTTGGGAGAAACACTAGTCTTGATTTCTTATTTCACAGTGGAATAAGACCTAGTTTTATTTCCCTCATCTTCACCATTTCAATTTTACTAAATTCCTTGTATTATATTGAAAAAAATATAATAAATAAATATATATGAAAAAACCCTAAAGATTAAATACTTTCAAAAAATACAAAAAAAAAAATCGTGTCATTGTACTTTGATTAATATCAATTTTAATTGCAAAAATGAGAAGTTTACCACACTTATTTATTTCTGATTTTTAAAATCTTACTTTAAAATCCATCAAAATTCAAAAAATCTCAGAAAAAAGTGTGTTTTGCAGCTAGTTTAGGACTCGAACTAAGGTCACATCATCCCTAGGAGAGTGGTGTCAACTTCTAGGGGCTTGTACATCCCTAGCATAGGTTTGGTTGACTATTTTGTAGGCTCATGTTTGACAAACAAGGAACCTTAGGGGAGTTGGAAAGGCTTGAATCATCATCTCCAAGCATTGCAATGTGCCTTAGGGGGTTTTGAAGAGATAAATTATATATATATACAAAATTTATAGGCTGGTACATATATGAAGTCAATTGAAAACCATAATTTTGAGTTAATTACCAACTTTTAGGTACAACAAAAGGTACAAGTCTCATCATTGGTTAATGGTGGAAGGTAAGAGTTGTTTATTGGCGATTTTTCAATGATTTATGCAAGTTTCATTACAATTATTATTGTGCTGAGATGCGCTCTACAACCTAGTATGGGGGAGATCTTGTAATGTTACATAACGTTAACAAATAATAAAAATAAAAATTTAATTATTCGCTAAAATAAATGTCGGCAAAAAAAACCTAATATGAGGGAGATATTGTAAGGTTTGACTTTTGTTACTAACAAAATAATAAATAATAAAAATTTTAATTCTCTGCCAAAATAAATGTCCATAAAAAAAAACCTAAAATGAGGGAGATCTTGTAACTTTTGTTACTTACAAAATAATAAAAAATAAAATTTTAATTATCTGCCAAAATAACGGCCAGAAAAACAACCTAATATGGGGGAGATGTTGTAATGTTTCTACCTAACAAAACAATAAAAAAGTAAAAAATTAATTATCCACAAAAAAAATGTGGGTCAGAAAAAAAACACAATAGGGGGGAGATGTTGTAATGTTCATACCTAACAAAATAATAAAAAATAAAAACTTGAATTGTCCGCAAAAAAATGTTGGCCTTGAACATGGTTTTACAACCATGTGCAAGGCCTTCTAAACAACCCATTGTTTTATTGTACATGGTTTAGGAGGGCCTTGCACATGGCCTCCTAAACAACCCATGGTTTTAGGAGGGCCTTGCATATGGTTTTAAAATGATCTATGGGGAGATGTTGTAATGTTCTTTCCAATAAAATAAAACATAATAATAAATATAATATGTGGGCCATAAATAATATTAAATATTAATAATAAAAATACTATATGTGGACCTTAAATAAAAATATGTGTATTTTGGTTTGAATCGAATCAATGGCTATATATAGGACACACCAATGTTGGTAGCTCATTGAGTGCAATACCTAAAAAAAAGGTTTGCACTTCGAGAGATTTGATCCCTCTCAGCTCTTGATAGAGCCTAGGATTTGGATCTACACTGGTTATATTACAATTATTGTTATTGGTTTATAATGCAGTTTCATTGACCTATCTTAGTGACAAAATAATACCAACTTATATTGTTCCTAACCTCCTAGTCATTGAGTATTTATTGAACATCTTATTGACTCCATTGAGGAACTAGTTGAATAATCTAGTAGAAGGGCTTTGTTAGAATTAGAGTTGTCATCGTTGTATAATTTATAGGGATACTTCTATACAAATTTAGGAAGCCTCCCGTGGAAAAAGGAGAAAGACTAAAGAGAGAGGAGAGTGCATTGTGGTGATACCAGGTGCATCTACTGAATATTTTCCAATCTTAGCACCGACTGTCAGGATCTATTAGAAGGGTACTAATTTGTGTAGTGACATTTTTTGGCACCCTTTCCAAGGAATACTTGAAGATTTGCATAATATTTTGGGCTTGTTGATGAATCAAAGCTCAATCTATGTAATGTACCTTTCCATCAATATGACCAATAGAGGGGGACATGAATGAATTACGAGCTTCTAAATTTTGCCCCATATCCATATTACAAATTCATAACATTTAAATTCTATATGCATATGCATAATAGAAATACACCACAGAAATAAAATCAATCCATGCACACATAACATGCATATACAAGCCTAATTATCATAGGAATCAATTATAAACGATGCATGTTAAAATAGAAGAGAATACTTATCTTTAAAATGAAGAAGATCCAAGCAATTTGTTGTGTAAGAGAGATTTTCCACCCAATGGTAGGCACTCTGTCTAGCATATACTCTTTATACTAAGAGGCCACCCCCCCAAGTCGAGATATGAGACCACTAGGACCTATAGGATTTTGTCTCTCATCCCACAACCCATTCTACTCTCTATGTTTATACAAATGCTCATACAGAGCTCGACAAGGATCTCACTCAACTATAACAACCTTGGATCCAACAATATCTACCCCATACAACACCTTTATGGTATTAGGCATACCCTTCACCGATCCATGGTTCTGTTGGGACATCCATATTTCTAGGTGCTTCCAATCCATTATACATTCTTGCAGAACCACCTGTATCCATAGTTCATGGCTTCTCAAGCATATGTGAGTAGCGAAAATCAATGGGTAAGGATTCCTACCTTTCCCAACCTCTATGCTCGCCTACATCCTTCTATTCTCCCTTCAAATATATAGTCTTGTCTTTAAATTCAAATTCATGAGTTATACGCAATATGATAATGGTCATGAATATCAGGAATCCCCTTCACTAATCCATGGATCTCTTGGGCGATCCATCTTCTAGGTTCTTCCAATGTGTGCATAGAAGGAGGCCAAACTGCTATATTTGGTTGGAGAACCACATGTATCCTTAATTCGTAGATTCTCAAGAATATGTGAGTAGCAAAACTCAATGGGTAAGGGTTTCTATCTTGTCCAACCTCTATTCTCACATACATCCATATGTTCTCCCTTCAAATATGTAGCCTTATCTCTAAATTCAAATTTCTAGAGTTATACACAGTCTAGTAATGGTCATGAATATCAATGGGTAGCTCTACACAATGTAGATCTGCATGAGAGAATTATAGAATTAGTTATGAATCCATAGGATATGAGATAATGGTGAAAATACAACTGACATAGATTCTAACCATAGACGAAAGGAATTTTGATAGGTACATACTAATTGTTTATATTTGACAGAACTGTCACAAAAGTGCATTCAACCCCATGCTTCAATAACTACATGATATGAGTTTTCCCACCAACCTCACACATGTGTTCAAATATTGGATTCAATCGTCAGAAGAAGGTAATTGGCCTATTTAAAACACATTTCAGATTTGGATGAGTTATAAGGTTGACACTTGGACGCAAATTATGTAGTCTCCCATAGGCCCTCTTTCCTTTTCCCCTCAGGTGGAATCATATCCCCTCTCATGCTCTTTACACAACCATATTGTACCATTTTATTATTTATGCAATATTTATTTCAAGTTAGCATGAAAAGCCAACCATATGGTCCAAATATCAATATTTACATCATACATGCCTAGTCATTCACTTTAGGACCTTGGCCTTGAGCTCCACACTAGGAATCCATACTAGCATATTTACATGATTTACATAATTTTGATCCAACTCAAAATTGGGCATATTACAATCTCCCTGGCATGAATAACAAATTTTGTGAGAATTTTTTTTGTGAAATCCCAACAAATACAACATTTTTGGCATTGCGAAGTTAAGGTAAGTTTTGTTTTCTACTTTGGTAAGATTATTGTTGAGCACTAACTTGGGAAGTCTTATCTTCCGACTCCATTGAGGAAAATACAAAAAATATGCACACTTCAAGATATATGCCTCAACTATTGATGATATTGTTGGGAGTAAAGGGTGAAAACATCTGTTAGTGATCCAATTTGAGATTAGTGGCTACCTAGTTGTTCCATCAAGTTACAATGATTCTCCATCTTCTTTGAAATTTTCTATGTTTTTTTGGGTCTCTAACTTCTAGGGCTGTTTTGAAGCCCTAAATGATGTGTTTTGGCCAATCAGAGGCTTGGGAGTTTCCATGGCATCCCCTAACCCGATCAAAAGTTGTAGTTTTGAGTTAGTTCTTTCTAATGAGGTATCAAGCACCCTAAGTAAAGTTTGTATACAAAATTTTCACCTCTAGGAAGTTGATGTATCAACTAGCCACCTCGAGGCCCACAAATCCATTTGTTGCTTCATATCCTAGGGTTAGTTTTTTTAATATTAGGGTTTTCTTTCTTTATGATTATGATAAAAGGCCCTTTTCAGTCTCATTGTAACAAGATCTTATGAATGAGTGTATATGCCATATCTCTCTTAAGAGATAAGCTGCCACTATTTGAGATAATTTGTTTTACTTTGTAGTTTACAATATTTTTTCCATTCCATTCATTAATAAAATTTGATCTTTATTGTACTACTATTCTTTCTACAAAAATATTTGTGTTTGTGTTTCCATTTTATATTGTTTCCTTCATTTCGTTCTTCAAATAATCCATATCCTTGGTATCAGATCAATATATTCTTGTTGTTTCTTAGTGCATGTCCCCAATGAGATCTAGATATTGAGGGTTGGGTCTCAAACTAGCTGATATTGGGGACAACCCCTCTCGTTGGCCTAAGCTTCCTTACATGGTGGGGGAAGGAAATGGAGACGATGTGGTAAGAGATATTTTTAATTTG
>LPNX011014356.1:40595-116735 GCA_001517045.1 Pseudotsuga menziesii
TATTTCTCTGTTTCCGAGTCAGGTCTAGGGGCATGTTTGCCTGATAGTTTCTGATAGGAGTAAAGTTTGTCTCAGCCTGTCTGTTTTACCTTCTTTTTTATCTCTTTTTCTTCCTATATGCGAGTTTTGGCTTCATAGTTGTGTGTACACGTGGGTTTTACTGGGATTTCTGTGTATATACGCGGGTTTTCTGCACACAATCGCGTATGCCCTGATTTTTACCTTTTAGGGGAAGATTAAGTGTTGATAGGTGAGTTTTGATGATTTCTGAGTCTCCTTGGATGCTTCTAGAGTCTGTGTACACCTCTGTTTCTGACCAGAGATGCTTTTTAGTTGGAATTTTTAAAAAATGTTCTTGTCATTGCATTTTCTATTTTTTGTTTTGGGATTAGTGCATTAGGTCTCTTTTACCTTGGTGCTTTGCTTGGGTGTTGTCTGATAGTGCTTGCAGAGTCTAGGGGTGGTAGAGTCATTCTTTTGCTTCATTATCTCATTTTAATTCAAAAAATACAAAAATATTTTCTTTTTGCATCATGATGCATTTTTGCATTTTGCATTTTACATGGTACTTGCACTAGGTTTGCTTGGAGAAGTACTAGTTAGGGTTTCATATAGGAATGATTTCATTTTTCATTTGAAGGAAAATTATGCACTTCATGTAGTAGCATACCCCGTTTTTCATTTGACATAGTGCATTTGCATTGACTATTAGGTGTGCATTTTACTTCTTGTTGCGTCATAACACCATTAGTTGCACGATCATTTACCCTTTTGAGTAATAAGCCAATTAAAATCAACGCATAATAAAATGAATTACACTCTTTTCTTTTATAGGGTGCACCAACAAGATTAGGTTTTAGGGTCTTGGAATAGTTCATTGTGAGTAAATTCTCCAAGACCACTAAACACAACATGTATGTGTCTATCCAGGTGAGAGTGTGAAATTCCTTGGTATAATTAGTGTTTCTCAGGACCCTCCTCTTACAAGGGAGTTAAGCACGAGGCAGTGTGAGTGGTTACTAATTGGGATGACCCCTAGTCATAACTAAGTAGCACCGAAGATATTTCCAGGATTGTATTCGTATTGGGGGGCTCTTTCGAGAGTTTCGGGCTTTGCTACCCTACCCATACGGTCAATCCCACCTGTGACTGTTCGCCTAAGCATTGATTATATTGTGGTGACCTTAGTTGACTTACCTAGGTTATCGAGGGGGTACTTCGCAGAGGTTATTCTGCAGGTGTCCTGGCCAGGTTGGGGTCAGACAGCGCAGTCGCTATATGCGTTGAATCTGAGGGCCACAATATTTGGTTACAAACCTCCACTTGTTGTGTATGGGAGTCTCAAGTCTCTCCTAGGTGAGACATACCTGCTTCATTCAGAAGCTCACATTTCTTACCCTTGCTTGCTTGTGATTTGGCTTTACATTATATAGGTGTATGCTCTGTGCACGCTAGTTTTCCTAGGGTTTGCGTAATTAGATAGAGTATTTTTCATTTTTTGAGTCATTGTGGATTCAGGTGCAGCATTTCTCCGTTCTTGTTGTTTAGCAGGACTTCCACCTTCCATAACTCCTCCTCCTTTGGGAGAGAGAAACAGATAGTCCGGGCGGACTACTTCTCACATTGATTCACACATGATGGGAGATCATGAGGATGAAATTCCTGACATGTCTTCTCCACCTCAATAGGTTGGGGAGGAAGATCCTACTCCTGTATATGATCCTTGACCAGATATACCTTCACATTCTGGGTATGATCCCTCATTCGCAGGTCACCGGTATTGGTTTCCCAGCGACGAGACTCATCATGAACCCACAAGAACTAGTTATATTCGTTATGGCATAATTGATATCCCTACACACAATCTGACACATCATGATGAGTCTGATATTGAACCTAGCGCTATGCCTAGAAGCACTCCTATTCCTTTCCATGCAGAGAGATTTGAGAGAACTAATCACATTGCATCTTCCATCCCAGTGGTAGAAGCTACTTCTCATGTCCGTCCTAGACCTAGTGTTAGTAGTCATATTCGGATACCAGAACCGAGATGAGTGACCATAGGGAACACTTCCTACATCCCTTCACATGTCCCTTCGTCCTCAAATCCTACTCCTTCAAATGCGTTCTTGGCAACCCTTCCTCCTCGTCATTCACGTGGTCCATCGGGCCAGAATGTTCCTACTAGCCATGTTCATACTGCGACTCCTCGCACAGTAGTATCTCAGAGTCAAGGACCTCATGTTGTTTCAAGAGGTCATATCCCTATTTCTGGATTGTCTCATAGTCCATCGAAAGGAGTTCCTCATATTCCTAACTACGGAGCTTCTCATGGAACATCCTATGGGACACCTTATGGAGCTTCTCATGGACAACCTTATGGACCACAGTATGAAAAAAAATATCAACCCCATGGGTACGAGTATCAACAACTTGCTTACTCATCTAATTAAGGATTTGTAGTGCCACCTAGTCAAGGTACACCACATCATATTGCTTCCATGCAGCCCTATACGGGTGAAACGAGAGGAGGATATTATGGCCATGACCATGGTATTTATAGTAATCAGCCTTATATGAACCAAAATTATCAGGGAGCATGGCATAGACTAGCTCAAACTAGGCTCCCTTTCCCTGCAACGTTAAATTTTCCTGACTTATCGAGACTAATGAACGATCCAGTATCTCATGATCCGGCTTCGCCGGCTGTCCCCACCAAGATTCCTTTGGACATTCCCAAATTCAAGGGAAAAGTAGGAGAAGATCCTAGCAAACATGTCACTACTTTTCACCTTTTGTGCTCTTCAAATTCCTTACATGACGACTCAATATGTTTAAGGCTATTTCAACGCACCCTCACCGGGCCTGCAGCGAAATGGTACATAGAGTTACCGAAGGGGGCATTCGTTTTGTTCGATGATCTTGCTATGAATTTCCTCAATCACTTCCAGTTACCTATGCTTTATGACGTTGGTACAAAACTCTTTTCAACATTTCGACAAGATAAAGCCACACATATCTTGGACCATATCCAAGAGTGGCGTAGATGGAAGAGGTTGATCAAAGCATTTATACCCCCGGAATTTATCCTTGAATGGTTCCTCAAATCGTTGTTACCATACATTGAGAATGATGTTTCTACATCCGGATTTTAGAATGAGGAACACGCAATATTTAGGGCACAGGAGTTGGATTTGATTTATGCTCAATCCATAATTTTGTATGAGATCATACCTAACACTCTGTGTTCTAGTTTCGATCCTAAGATCAAACCTGGACCACATGCCGATGGCATTGTGGGTTGTACAAGTGCCGAACCTGTGGATTTAGTTGCAAAACAAGTAAGTCAATTATCTATTAATCAATCCATGTCAGGACAAGCTATGGCTTCGTCTCAACCCACCCAAACGGTGAGTGTACTTTCCGTGCAATCGTCGGACCAGAAGGGCAACCAGCAGCCCGGAAGGAATAAGAAAAAGGGTAAAAAAAATTGTAGGGGTGGGAATAAGAATGAAAATTAAAATTTTAATGACAAGAACACCTAAAATGCTGGGGGGGATAAGTAGTCTAAACGTAAGGTTAACTTTCCTTGCAAATTGTGTAAGGATGATCACCTCACTCACTTGTGCCCTCATATGGAAGATGCCTCGAGATTCATAGCACAGGGCCCAGCTGTGCTGACCAATATTTTACCCCATAATCAAAATATGAGCTCGAGGACCCATGATCCTCTTTGTGCATCGGGTGGAGATCAAGATCCACTGGAAGCCAGTACTGGTCATGGTTGCATCAACATGGTACGTGCTACTAAGGTTGTGTCTCATGCGAAAGACTATGGTTCGTCACAACCGGACCTTGGAAAAGAACCCACTCCACTTGAGAGCCCTTTGCATATTGAAAAGCCTATGGATAAACCTGAGAATGCACCTCGCATTCCTAAGGGAGTCCGAAAGTTTTCGGGGCACAATCCTAATGCCCGAGCTACCCAGAACTATTCTGTTGTCAAGGATTTGGGCCACACTCTTTGTGTGATGTCTGCACTTGAACTACTTCAGAGTTGTCCTTCGCAAAGGAAAGCTTTGCTATGTGCTCTTGGGGTTGACGATGATAGCTCTTCGTCTGTCATCAAATTTGAAACCATGGGACTATAGCCTCACTTTTCTTACTACGTGTCTCTGTTGATTCATGTAGAATGTCTTAACATGACTGTCAAACGCACTGTGATTGATGAAGGCGCTGGTGCTTCCATGATGTCTTTGTCATGCTGGAAGGGTTTGGGTTCTCGTGAGTTGTCTCAATCCGCTAACATGTTGACTGCCTTTGATGGTAGATCGTTTAGGCCGCACGGGATTCTTCCTTCTCTTAAATTCCATTTGGGAGGGAAGACCATCGCGATCAAGGTTGAGGTGGTTGATGCGCCCCTTGATTATAATCTTTCACTGGGTCATAATTCGATGTATAGTATGCAAGCCGTAGCCTCTTCTCTTTTTTGAGTTGTATGATTTCCATTTAATGGGAAGATTGTTATGATTGATCAGACATCATTCAAAAATCCGAGTGTTAATGCATCGTCGAGAGCTTCTATCCTGATTATCGACCATTCTCAGCTGGCAACTGGGAGTGTGGGTTTAGGTATGTATCCATCCCTTATGGGGACCTTTTGTTGTCCTGCACCCCTTCTTATGATCAGATCCAGTTTTGGTGGGGCTTCATCTTCATTGAATTTGGTTTCTTTTCACACTACCTATATGGAAGATCCTTGGATTCTTCCTTCACCGAATCGTTCGAATGGACCTATCGAAACGGATATGCCATTGCCTACAGTGATGATAGCATATGAAGCGAATCTTGATTGTGTTGCAAAGCCTAGTCCTTCCTCTTCGCGGAGAGAGGAGGAGGACCCGTATGTGCTGCCTGCATGGGCAGTTGAGTCCTCTCACGTGCATGATTTCCTTAATAGTGTTTTTCCATCAGATGACGTTATTATTGAGGCCATGTCTAGGGTTGAGCCACCCTAGGAAGAGTTACATCATAGATCCTATTTTCTTCCCGAGCTTGACCGCTTGGAGCGTGAGGACTTTAGGGAGATTCTTAGTGAGAATATTGGTAGTCTCGTGGTTCCAGTAAACTCTCCTGGTCAGATGGCTGATGGGAACATGGTGAATATATCACCTACTATTCCTATCAATATTTCTCGCGATCCTGGCAAGATTGAGAATGTCTATATTGGGGTGGAATGTTCCCATGGTGAGATTCAAGAGTATACTGAGATGTACAAATAATTTCATGAAATATTTTCTTGGTCATACGAGGAAATGCCAGGTATCGACCCTCACATTGTCGAACATGAAATTAAGACTTATCCGAATGCCAAACCTGTTCGACAATGTTTGCATGAGGTGAATCCTAGAAAAGCACCCGCGATTAAGGGTGAGATAGAAAAGCTGTTAAAAGCTAGTTTTATCTATCCCGTTCCCTTGATGGAGTGGGTTTCAAATCCCGTTCCGGTTGATAAGAAGCAGGGAGCGATCCGTAAATGCACTAATTTCCATGATTTAAATCGCGCTTGTCCTAAGGATAATTTTCCCACACCATTTATTGATCAAAATTTGGATGAGTGTGCGGGAAGCGAGGTATTTTCCTTCATGGATGGCTTTTCCGAATATAATCAGATTCAAATCAAACCTGAGGATCAACACAAAATTTCATTTATTTGTCCTTGGGGTACGTTTGCATATTAGAAGATGCCTTTCAGTCTTAAAAATGTTGGAGCCACATTTTAGTGAGCTATGAACTTGATTTTTCATGATCTCAAATCGATTATTGAAGTATTTTTGGATGACCTTGCTGCTCATTCTCGGTTAAGAGTGCGTCATTCCTACCATTTGAGATTAGTTTTTGAAAGATGCCGCCATTACCAGGTTAGGTTAAACCCTCATAAGTGCAACTTTTGTATGAGGTCTGCTCGTTTGCTAGGATTCATTGTTTCTAGTGAGGGTATAAGAGTCGATCCCTTAAAGGTTGAGGAAATACTTCAATTGTCTCCCTCGAGAAATATTAGACATCTTCAATGTTTGCAAGGCATGGCAAACTTCTTACAGAGATTCGTGGTTAACTTTGCCAATTTGACTAAAGGCTTTATGCGTCTTTTAAATAAGGGCACTACCTTTTGCTGGGATGCGCAAACCCAGGAGTCCTTTGATGCTCTTAAGCGAGCCTTAGCTTCGGCCCCCGTGCTTAGTCCATCAGACTATAGCCATGACTTTTTTATTTATGTGGCCGCGTCGATGGATACGATTGGTATGGTTTTGGTTCAGGAGGATGAGGAGCTCCATGAGCATGTCATATATTATTTTAGCCAGAACCTTATAGATGTGGAAATCCATTATTCTCATGTGGAGAAGCTTGCTTTAGCCACCGTTCATGCGGTCCAGAGATTGAGACATTACATTCTCCTTCGCCAGACCTTGGTGGTAGCTCATTTCAATCCATTTTAGTTCATCCTCACTAGAAGGATGATTGGGGGAAGTATAATAAGTGGATTTTTATTTTGCAATAATTCGATCTTGAATTTGTTTCAGAGAAATTGAAGAAATCGTTAATTTTTGCGAAGCTCATTTTGGATTTCCCAAGTGAGGAGGAGGACGAGGTTTATGAATATACGTTTGTCGATGAGCATATTTTCCTTATCTCAATTGTGGATCCATGGTATGGTGATATCATTATATATTTGCAAACTTTGAAAGTTCCTACTCACCTTTCATGGGATGAGCGACGACGATTATGTCACGTATCCAAGAACTACCTTATAGTGGATAACACTTTGTATTGCTGTGGGGTATATTCCATTTTACGTCGTTGTTTAACCCATGAAGAGGCTGAGGTTGTGCTGAATGATTGCCATGGAGGAGCATGTGGTGGTCATTTATTTGGGATTTCTACAGCCCAAAAGATCTTGAGAGTGGGATATTTTTGGCCGTCAATCTTCAAACTCGCATCTTGCCCTGTTACATCCGATTATCACTGTCGGTCCCTTCACCAAGTGGGGGCTTGAATTTATGGATTGCCACCCAGCTTTGGATGGGGGGCATCATCACATTATAGTGGCTATTAATTATTTCATGAAATGGGTTGAGGCTATGCCCACGGTTAAATCCGACGATGAGACAGCTGCACATTTCGTATTCAACCAAATTATTACTCGGTTCGACATTTCGAAAGAGATTGTCACTGACCATGTTAGGCACTTTCAGAATAAAATGATGGAAGAGTTGGCCTCGAAGCTAGGGTATAAGCAGGAGCATTCATATTCTTATTACCCTTAAGCGAATGGACATGTTGAAGCAGTGAACAAATCACTTAAGTCCATTCTCCAATGAACCATCACCCAAAGTATGAAAAAATGGCATATCATGTTATATCCTTCTTTGTGGGCCTATAGGACCGCGGTTAAGACTGCCACCGGTTTTTCTCCATATCATCTCGTACATGGGGTGGAGTCTATCTTGCCAGTTGAATGAGAAATCCCATTGTTGAAGCTAGCTATAGATCTTTTACCAAACACTTCTACTTTGGAGGAACGTTTGGTCCACTAAGAGCAGCGCCGAGATGCCTTAGTGGCTCTTGAAGTAGATAAGCGTCGCATTAAGGTCCAGTATGATAATTTTGTTTGTCCAAGGAGGTTTAGTGAAGGTGATTTGGTCCTTTTATGGGATCAAGCTAAAGAACCCTTGGGGGCAGGAAATTTTAATCCCATGTGGCATGGTCCTTACGTAGTCAAATGTGTGTTAGAGAAGGGCACCTATGAGCTGGTGGATTATGAAGGGACAACCTTGGCAGAGCCTAGAAATGGGCTCTATCTTAAAAAGTACTATGCATGATCTTCAACTAGGGCTGATTATTGTATATTATTGTACAAATTTTTACATAGTTAGGTTTTCTTATTGTGATCGGGCTTGTTGATTAGCTTTCGTTTCTTATGGCAGATGTCGATGAAGTCTTCCGTTTACATAGGATTCACTGATGGTGCTAGCCGCCACACTCAAAACTCAGCTTTTGCTGCTTGGGTGATCTATACTCCTACGGGTCAGGTACTGTCTTCAGGAGGCGTATGTTTATGGCCTTCTTCTAACAATATTGTTGAGTATAGTGCCGTTATCAAGTTATTGTGGGATGCCATTTCACATGGTGTTCTATCTCTTGAGGTACGTCTTGATTTGTAGTTAGTGGTTTCTCAGTTTAATGGCTTGTATCGTATTAGGGATCCGACATTATTACAAATATTCTTACGTGTGAAATTGCAAGAACGACAATTTGAAAACATAACATGCATACATGTTTCAAGAATTTATAATCAAGTTGCTGAATCATATGCTAACTATGGGTTAGATTGGCATTTGTTTCATAGACTATAAGCATATCACAAACATACATTTTTACACACATGTAAATAAATAAAATCGATCATCATAAAAAAATTTCATTAAACATCCAAAATGTGACATCATAATACATAAGTGTCATAATACAAAAATGGGGCTTTCGAGCCACCAAAATATAATACACGGTAGTACAAAAATGAATCACTCTCAGGTCTCTAAGCCTGTGGAGGAGGAGGGGGGTTCTGATCGTGGTAGCACACCACGGCTCTAGCTAGTTGTGGGAATAACCGCACCCATGCTTGTGGTACCCCAACCACCTGGCGCTGCATGGCCTTAGGCAAGTCCTCGACTTGCACCATGGGTACTCTGTGTGTCAACCATACAAAGTTTGTATGGATGCTTTGGAGCATCCGCTCCACATCCACACCCATGATATCATCTCCTCTTCCCCTCCATCTATGACAAGGGAAACTGTCAGGCCACTATGGTCCAACATCTACACACACATGACAGATGATCACTTTGTGTCGTCACGCAAAAATATGTCTTTTGAGTCTTAAAAAGAGGGTTGGGATTCATTACCAATATCACCGTATGTTGCTCTTGGTGGTAGGGGCATGTCGGGATCTCCCCAAAAATCTATCCCTACATAAGGGTAGTCATTGATGGAAATGATCTGCCGCCGCCACCATGGAAAGAAGTCAGCTAGGTAGGGGGTTTGACGCCCTAACTCCACCCAGTCTGCGCATGGCATCTGCCCAACATCGTTGGGCTGGATCTTGAACCCCATGAGGAGGAACATCAACTCTAGTGCTTAGCCCTGGAACACGCTCAAAGAAGAACATGCTCAATATACTGTTGAAACCAAAGTTTTGTACCCTGCCCATCTTGTAGTCACTGAGATGCTGGTTCATGTTACTCAACAATGTAGTGCTCCAGTCATAAATTGTGGGTCTCATGCACTCCACTGCATAGAACATCAATGGTCGCGAGGCTTGGTGGAGTGATGCTAATCCAGCTATCCTGCCGAGTGCCAATAGTATAGCCTTCAGGTCTAGTACCTGGATGGAGTTTGTTGGGATTTGAATCCCAACCTTTTTCATGTTTGGAAAATAGTATACTGTAATGTACTCATCAATGGTGAGGCCACCTCCATGCCCGCAAGAGTGTAAGTTCACCACCTCTCCCCGTTGGGACAATCCAGTAATGAAATATATGTCCTCCACCTCTATAGTGAGGGACATCCCATCGATATGGAAAGACTTTGAGTCTAGATCCCAGTAGTCTACTAGCATCTGCAGGAGTCTTGGTTTGGCCCTCAGGCTGCCATGACACCAAAACTTGTATAGCCCACATGCACGTAGAGCTTGTTGAGCCATCAAATCACCCCGGACAACCTCTTCTACATCTCCATGTTCCCTCTCCCTCCATTCTAGAACCATCCTGCACGTTAAAAATAATTTTTGGTCAATATATACCTGAATAAACCATGTGCGTGGCTGCAAACGTGACTGTTTGCAAAACAGCCACATATGTACGCAGGTTTGGGAGGTTTTTCCGCGTATAGCCAGCCCTATATGCGGAAAAAGCCCTGATTTTCGCGTGGGCCAAAACGACTAATTTAGACTGGCCTTAAAATCAAATTTAACCATGGAAATTGAAAAAAATTGCATGAAAATGGAAGAGGAGGACATGAGTAGTTACCTGGAACAAGTGGTGTCGAATTTCGCCGGACGAAGCTCCCGGAATTCACATTTGAAGTTCTAAGCTCAAATGGGTAAAAATTTCAAATGATATGTAATTTTTGAATTTTTTACTATTTATAGAAATTTTTTTAAATTTTTGAAATTTTTTACCCCCTTTCTATAGTTTTGAACCGTTTTGGACTAATCTGATGATGTAGGAGTCCATTTTGAGCATCGTTTCGACCATTGTTTTGACCCGTTCGTGCCGATTTCAGGTATTATGTCTAAACTTGCATATAGGTTAGATGTCACATCCATTTTCATTTTGCATGACCTTATGACCATTTAATGATAACCTTAGGTACGAATCCATTCTATCTTGTCATGAAACCTTCTTGCTGTTTTAGAAGTGACATGACGTGAATGGTAGAGCTTGGCCATACATGGGTGCCCTAGTTAGCTTTTTTTTTGCATTTGGTGCCCATGCCAACATTTTTTCCTCTAGGATATGGGAGTCCTTTGTATAGTATCGCCATGTCTTTGCGCAAAATCCTCATACTCCTCTTGATCTTTTTGCTGGCCTTCTTCCCCCAGGACTCCCTTATATTAAGTTGTAATTGCATTATCATGAGTTTTTCTTGCCTTATTGAGCCTTATGCCGGATTCCCTGACTTTGATTATCAGCCATATAGCCTGATATTGCCTCATGTCTAGACACGTAGAGCCATTTTATATATCTTTTGTAGCTTGATTCCCCATTTTTACTGGGAGGGGATTTCCCCCCGAGTGTCATTATCCTACACATGTATCCTTGCATTGAGCATAGGTATGTTCTACTGCTTGGAACTAGTCTGTTTGTCCCTTGACACTCATCTCCTCCTAATCTGTAACTATAAAGCACTTTTATTCTTTTTCAAGCTTTTCAAAATATTTGAAAAAGTTCAAAAATAAAAAAAAACAAAAATACAGACAAGAAATGATGTTATCTTTGGCAGCAGTCGAGTCGTGTCACCTTCGAACATAGCACTGTATATCACATCCATTGGTTGGGTTAATAGTTTGACTTTAGGAGCTATACTCGTTTCTCTGCGTTTATCTCCATCGACTGTTTAAGCTTCCAGTCCCTATGGAGCCTCTGTCGATGCTTCCTGTGTCGCAGAGATGTCCCAGTTTTGTATATTGAGTCTATGTTGCCTACATTCAGTCACCATTCACCTTTATGCTCTTGTTCGAAGGAAGTTGAAACCTGAGTCAACCATTCCTCAGTTCTCTTGACTTTGCATGTCGGCCATTCCCGTTGCTGGTACTAGTTTGTGCACATTATGATCGAGTCCTTCCACATTATACAACTTTGCTGAGTACCTCGTGTTGGATGATGGGGGATGCCTTAATTCCCTCCTTCCAGCGGATTTCATCCCATCGACTTCAGATCATTTATTCTAGGATAGGAATCTAGAGTCATTTTGAGTTCCTTGAGACTTGCAGTCATCAGTGGCAGGTTCTCTCGCCATCGATAGTTTTGGGAATACATCAATGTCCCCCGATCGATGGATCTTTTCAAGTGTTTGACCTCAACACATTTATTCACATTTGTTAGTTTTCACTCTAGTACCTTGATTCCCATTTTCATTATTGGTGGGTGATCTCGCTTCTGTTAACGGTATACATCAATGACTGGTAATCAGATGATGGACTACTATGTTCGACCTTGACACATCTATTCACATAGTTGGACATGTACTCGTAGCGGATTGTATAGAATACCTTCCATATTGGTGTCATTTCATATATGCTACCTCCTTGATCATGCCAGTGTTCATGAGATTTCAGCTCTCATGACTTGATTCCAATATATGCCAGATGTTTCCAGCCATTATGGAGATCTTGATCCATTATATAATTTCATCTTTCATGGAGATCATGATCCTTTGTATATCTTCATCATGGATATTCTAATCTATCTATATTGTACGTGGTGATGACCACACATGTCATATTTTGTATCATGCCTATTCATGGCCATTGTACTCTTATGTATCTGGGACTGCTATATGTACTTGCAGTTATGTGCAGAGTTTTATTATTGTATTGTACTATTGGATGGCTGGTTATTACACCTGGTTCTTCATCACTCCAATTCTGGGATGGACTTATAATGTATTTCGGACATCTTATCACCCCTCTGACCTCACACATTAGGGGGCATCTGTTACAGCTGATTTTATTACACATGGTGAATCACACCTTTATGGCCTTCCCTGTCCCTCTGTAGACTCTTTAGACCCCATGGACCATTTTTGTACCTTTGATGTTTCCAAGATCATGCCTAAAAACATGTCTTATTTGATATACACGACTTTTCAACCTATTCTCGTGTATATACGCGGATTTGACCCTTAAACCCACGTACATCGGGATGTGTGCAAAAGGCCAAATAGCTTTTTAGTTTTCCTTGATGTGGATCTGAGTCACTTGTCTCTTGGCCTTCCATATGCCTTGAGATCACTCGGATTTGACCTTCCATTACCCCATTGAAGCACTATATAAGGAACCCTTTGGATACATTGAAGGAAGAGGAATTGAAGAGCAAGAAAACTATAGTCCATTGTTGCTGGAGCTTATACTTGAGTCTGCATCCCTTTGTCCCTTGGAGCACTTTGTTTTCTTCCCAAGCTTGCATTTTCTTGTGAGCTTGCTATCGAGAGATGGATGATTGAAGTGGTGGAGGCCCAGATGGAGGACTCAGTTTCTCCGATTCGCAGACGTTGCCGACAGAGGTTTTCACTATTGTAATCTTTGTTTTATATTAATAGAAATATCTTTTCTTGTCCAATAATGTGTATTTAAATGAGTATTGAATCCATGGATTCTTTTAAATGCTTATATGTTATTGGTTATATATTCTAGAGTAGGTATAACACCATCATATAGAATGCTTGTCTTGTTTGTTGAATGTTGAGAGAGAAAACTGCTTATACAAGCGAGAGTGGAAAAGCGCAATGGGGATCTACATCAAATTCCCAGAATAAGGTATGTTTCAAGATCCTTTAGTTTTAGATATTTGGTTTCTCTTGCATATGGGAAGGGATTGATTTATGCGGTTACTGTGTCTATTGTGGTACCCCAAGCCATAGGAAGTTTTCTCCGTAACAATTCAACAAGCACATTCATTTGACACATGATGCAACGTGGAAACCCAACTGGGAGAAACCACAAAGGTGCTCTTCATATGGCACCTTTCAGTCTGCGACTTGACTACAGACTGTTTGAGATATGTATTTTATCTCAGACTCTGTCTTTCTCTCATTCTCTTTGTTTTATTATTCTTTTCCTCTAACTACTCCTAATGATCCACACATAGCCTGGATTGACTCTTCTACTCTGTTATATGTGCACTCAACTGCAGATCAACTCCTACTATTCGGAAACCTTTTTGCGAAACGGGTCCGTAGCTCAACAGCCTTCTACAACACTACTATTAGGATCCTCTTTGATTTCTTCAATTATTTTCTTACCCATATACACAACGGGTTCCTCCTATTTATAACTTCTACAAGACCACGAAGGGTTGACTACACATAGTTCACTTAGTGCAGGTCATTATGAGCCGCAAAAAACGGTTACAAACTAACAAACTGATTGACACAAGGTGTTATCATCCTGGCTTACATCTATTCATTCATACGTGCGCATTTTGCTAGCTTGCACTGAATTTAGCAACCACGATCTTCTTGAATTGTCTCTTTCTGGCCATTATTCTTCTGCACGCCTAAAGATTTCCTTTTCTTCTATCACACTACTCCTTGTCGCAGCTTTCTATACACTGTGATTTCTTTCATTCCTTTTCATTTTCCTTCTTTTCATGCACTTGATGTTCCTTCCTGTGCTTGCACTTCCATTTCTTCCTTGTGCTCTTTCCTGTCCTAACAGGCCCCCAACACTCACATGTGGCTCATCCCGAGCCACTAAGCAAATCTATGGTTTTAGCATTGGCTACGCCATGGTACTGACCTTGTCCTAAAATTCTTTGAGAATTCCTTGTACCTGGAAAACTTCTTCTTGTACCTCCTCCACTTACTTCTCCAATTGCTCAACATGGTCGGAACTAATATGTTCTAATGGTACATCTTCCATTGACTAAATTATCTGCAGGAGCTTCTGCTGTACAGGTTGAAGAATCCCTGTAACTCATTCTTCCTCTGTCTTCTATGTTGTAACTTCTTAATTTATGCATTGTTCCTACTCGTGCAGATTATTTACCTATTGTTGTAGCTGCTTTAGCTCAACTACCTTTGCAATCTTTTCCTTGATGGGAAACTTCTTCATGTTTTCCTTAACTGTTGTGATTCTCAACTCGGCTTGGCGTGCATCCTCTACGAAATTCTTCATGTCTGCCTTAACTGTTGTGATTCTCAACTCGGCTTGGTGCGCGTCCTCTGCAAACTTCTTCTATGTTTCATCTTCAAGGAGAAATTCCCACGCCGCAGATATGGCGCCGACTGCTTCATTACAGAGCTTATCTCCATGCTTAATTCGATCAACAAAGTCAGATGCTATTTTCCTGCATTCTTCTAGGACCTCAAGGGGTGTGCTTGGTCTTTTTTGCACTTTAAGCTCTTCCACCAGTTTCTTTAGGTCCGCAACAATCCTAGATAATCGAGCTACCTTTGCGGCTGCATCTATTTCTTGTTGGTCTTCTTCTGCGGGGAACTTTGCGACTGCACTGCTTATGGCTTCATCCAGTGCAAGCTTGCTTTCCTCGTGCGCCTTAATTTCCTGTTCCTTCTCCCTAAGAAGGGCCTTGTGCTCTTTTTCCTTCCTTGTTGGTTTTTGAGCCTTATAAGCAAGAGAATTTTTGCGGATTCTGATTTTTATTGCAACCACATGCTGAATAACATATACTTCAGCCATTTCTAGCTTGGAAAAATCTCTCGACAGTGTCCCCAACTCATGGGAAACATCGTTAAACTCTTGTGTCCCTATTTCCAATACTTGCGCTTTAATACCTATCTTGAGCGGCGACAACAACAATGGTGTTTCTAATGTATCACTGTTTTCAACACCATACGTCTTGGCATCGATTGTGCCATTTACCTCATTAATGGCTTTAGTGAGCTTATTGACATGCGTTGTGAGTTTGTTGGTTAATCACATCTATTGTTTACTTATGCCCTTAAAGCTGGTCTATGCTACTTCTGCGACTGCGTCTGCAAGCAGGCCAATGTATTCCTCAGCTAAGTTAATTGTATTAGTAATTTTATCATCTTTGCGCTTCTTGTGACGTGGCTCGTGTTGTTCCTTTTCCTATTCTTTCTATTGGTTATGCATATCATCGTCAGTTAGTGTGTCCTCTGAATCATTTTTATCAGACTCCTTATCACTTTCTTAATCTTCTTTGTCTGACTTGTGTGACTAGTTGTCATGCGCATCGCTCCAACCATTACCTTGGTCCATCTCTTCGTTGACAGGAACATGCCATTCTTAAGGCCAGTCCTGGATGACCTCTTCCACATCCTCGTCAGTAATCATGACATGTGTCAGCTGTGCTTGTTTCTCTGGTTCCTACCGCGACTGTAGGATGATATTGTGGAAACCAACCTGGAATATTATGAAAGTTGCATACCTTAGGATTGTCGCAGTGAGAAGTCTATGTTGGTGTCACACTACTTCTCTTAGTGCCTCCGCATGCATAAATAAATCTATGTTGTTATATTTCTGGGGGATCTTGTCTTCCCACAGGTTCTGATATTTTGTGCCTTGGTAGAGCACTGGGATGTCCAGTGGCTGGTAGTCTGGTGGGTCATACCAAACTACAAAAGAAATAAAAATCAACAACTAGGAGTAATGGAATTTTGTCTTACTTTCTTCCTGCACTTGCGCTGCATCTTCTAGAAGCTCATTTAGTAGAAACTAGGACCAATTGATCGCCATGCCTTAAGAATAGAGCTCGTCTAGTTCAACTTTCCCCACGGTGCATTCAGTGGGTCGCATCTTGCGCAACAGCTTGCAAGATAATATTTTCATGGCGAACCTCATTATATTGTCGGTTATGGAGGAAATCAGGAATCCTCTATTCATGCACAGGAGGTCATACTTTTCCCTCATCTTTTTGGTATACCTATCCTTGTGTAGATATGGTGCAGGGTCGAGTCTAGAATGTGGGAGGCCCATTATTGATGAAATCAACTCAAAATCAATAGGATATGGCCTGTTGAGCCACAAAAATCCTTCATGGAAGCAGACCAGGAGCTGTCGCACATATGTTCTCACTTCTTTACTTCAGCCAAAATGTGGCATAAACAACAAATTGACTAGGCACATGCGTCTACATGTCCATACAACATAAGAAGCAAATGGAATGTCCACACCTCGATCCCACAACATTGGCACTACAAGTTGTGGCGCAGGCGGTACGGCCAGAAGAGTGACCATTTACTTGTTTCTTTCCAGATCGTCCTACTTGCGGCCATCATTATCTTCAAATTTGAGTCCCACCAGCTTCAGAATGATGTTCATTAACAGTGGCATGCCAATAGGGATCTGGGATGCAACCAAGGAGGAGTGCGCTCATGTTAGGAGCTTCACTTTGGGTGCCTCTGGTCTCCTTGGTCGAATGTATGGTGGTAGCAGGTTCCACTCCTATACAGTGGCATTCATTTCTCTTCACGGTGGAGGAGCTGGTGTGTCGTCGGTGGACTTACATTTCTTTGTAAACTTTGACAACCTAACCACAACCTTGATGTTCCTGGAAGATCTGCGCTCGACAGTCCCATAAGAGCATACTCTTGTGGCCCTGAAGCTACTGGATTAGTAGGTGGATTCTAAGATGCGGATGAAGCAGTAGTAGGAATGGTCTATGGAGCCGACCGCACCATTGTTTCTGGTTCTTCCTGCACTTGTTGTGCTTTCGATGAGATAAATTATTCAATTATCGGGAAAGGTGATGCGATGGTAATGTCAGAATGTTCACTGGTACTGGAAATCAAAATTACCATTGAATTCGACTCTCACAGTTGCAGAATATGGTTCACTCTTCTTCTTTCTCACAAGTAAAGTGAATCCCGACGACGAAGGCTCATATTTATAAGCGTCGCTAATCCTACATGCAGTCATTCGATGGAAGAGATGCGTCTCATCGATCACATGGGCTTGCTATTCAACGCATTCCAAAATTTACTTTGTACAATTGAACTCTAACATGTACCTATCAGGACATCTATGGCGAGGATGACGGATGGGACCAAAAAGCACGCCGCCATTTTCCTCGAACTTGTCGAATTAATGACGCTTCACTCTCATAACCGCCTAAATATTTTTGGGCATCGATAATTTAATGGTGTCCAACTGTCATTCATGCTCTTATTGTGATTTGCATACTCCTATCACAGACGTGCGACATAACAATTTCCTTTTCTCTCTCTCTCTCTCTCTCTCTTTACTCTCTTTATTACCCAACCGTGTCACAGCCATCATGGTAAGGTTTCAGGTGGCTTCCATTTATCATTCCTACGCCCAGTGTTCCATCTAGCGTATGTAACTTTACTGCTCCTTCCTTAGTGATGTGCGTGATCACATATGGCCCTAGCCAATGCGTCTTCAATTTTTCTGGATGCTTTAAAAATTTGTTATCGTACAAAAAAAAATTCCTCTGACTTTGAACTGCTTAGTACTGATATAGTGATCATGCCATGATTTCTGCCTTTGATTTTCTATGTTTTGATGAAATCCTGCGATGAAGTGTTCTTCCTCCATTTGAACGAGCTGCAACCTTCTCTTCTCGATAGCATCTATGTCAGTCATTTCCATCAGTGCAACGATTCTTAGGCTCGACACAATATATTCCATCGGCACAACAAATTCTTGTCCATACACTAGTCTAAATGGAGTGTGTCCTGTTAATCTTTTGCAGGTTGTGCGATATGCCCGTAGCACAACTGAAACTTGATGATCCCAATCATCTCTGTGCGCATTGCATACTTTGGTTAATGCATTTTCTAGAATCTTGTTGAATGCTTCAACCATTCCATTCGCCTGAGGATGATAGGGTGTCATTTTCCTATGCTGAATTTGGAACTTTGCAGTAAGCTCATCAATCATTTTGTTAACAAAATGCTTGCCTTGGTAACTTTGCAGAATCTTCGAGAAACCAAATATTGTCACTATGTTTTCAAATAAAAAAATTTCCACAGTCGTAGCAGTACAATATTTAACAGGTGTTGCTTCCACCCATCTGGTCAAGTAATTCATCGCTGTGATAATATAGCTTGCACCAGTCCATTTTCCTGGTGGACTGATAAGACCAACAAAATAAATGACCCATTTATCAAATTCTTATAGGGTTATCTCCGACGCTAATGGTATCTTGTCGCGTCTCAATGGTTTTTGTGCTCTCTGGAAAACATCGCAGCTTCGACAAAAGTTCTTAGTATCCATATGTATGGTTGGCCACCATAATCCAACTTGCAATATCTTGCACGTTGTTTCCTTTCCAGGGTAGTGTCCTCCTATGACACTGGCATGTGCTTCACTCATTATCCAATGTCGTTTGTGTTTGAAAACATATCGACACAATATTTCATGAGGGTCCATCTTGTATAGTTGTCCAACGATCACCGTAAAATCAGAGGCTTTGATGACCAACTGTTTCTTCTGCATAGTGGTGAACCCTTCAGGCACATAACTTGTACTAAAGAGGTGAATGATAGCCTCAAACATTTTATCAACCATGGCGACTACAAATAATTTTGCGTTGTGCAAGTAATCCTCTAGGATGGTTGGTTCTTCACCACTTTCTATCCTCGACAAGTGATCAGGCCCCACATTTAGTCGACCAGGCTTAACAATGACTTCAAAATAAAATTCTTGAAACAGGAGGAGCCATCGACAAATGTCCCCCCCAACACTGGCTTGTTGACTAGGTATTTTAATGCCGAATGATCACTGTACATTTTAAAATGGCCACCCAACAAATAGTGTCAGAACTTATGCAACGCATATACCATGGCGAGTCCTTCTCTTTTTGTCGTAGTGTAGTTTTTCTCTATCATTGACAATTTTCTCCTAGAAAAAGCAATAGGGTGATCAATCCCTCCCTCACCCGGTTGCGTCAGAACTATGCCAAGCACGAAAGATGATGCGCTGACATGGACATGGAACTGCTTCTTGCAGTTGGGAAATACCAATATTGGCATGGTGGCCATCTTACTCTTTAACTTGTCTAAACTTTCCTGACAAGCTTCTGTCCATTGGAAACTTGCATATTTTTTCAAAAGTTTCTCCATTGGAGCAGTTATCTCTGCATATCCTCTGATAAATTTTCTATAATAGCCTGTGTGTCCTAGCACTAATCTGAGTTGCATGACTGATGTAGGTGGTGGCAAGTCAAAGATAATCACAACTTTCGCTAGGTCGACAAAAATTCCGTCGCAATACACAACATGTCCTAACAATACACCAAATGGTGTGCAAAAAAATGCATTTCTTTGAATTAAACATGATCTAATACTGGGGACAATGCTCCAGCATCATGCATAGACTCTCAATATGGTCTCTTACTAGACCAAACACAATCCAATCATCAAAGTAGAATTCAAGAAATTTATGTATGAAATATTTAAAAGGAGAAACTACTATTCTAGAAAAAATAACAGGAGCATTCTTGAGTCCAAAGGGCATTACCGTATACTAATAGCAGCCCCATTCTGTCACGAAGGTCGTTTTGTGTCGATCCTCCTTTGCTATTCTGACTTGGTGATAGCTAGAAAATATATTGGTAAATGCATACATCTCCTGCCCTCCGATGCTTTCAAGTACTTCATCTGTGAATGGTGTTGGGAATGGATCGTGCAAGAATGCATCGTTCAGTTTCCTCAGGTCGACACAGATTCAAAGTTCACCTGTTGTATTCTTATCCTGAATCACTATAGGACTGATCCATTCTGATTCTTCAACAGGTTCAATGATTCCTGCATCTAACATGCGGTCTAACTCAACTTTCACCTTTTCTTTATACCTTGGATTCAACCTATAAGGTCGCTGCTTAACTGGTTTCGCATTTGGTCTCAGTGGTATTTTCATCTCCCCCATATCTCCTACTATTCCCTTCATCTTTGAGAAGTTGGTAGGGAACAGACCCTGTAAATCATGCAACAAGTCTATGATCTTTGCTACCATTTCATCATCCCAATAATCTCCTATATTGGCGAACTTTGGATTTTCCGATGAACCAATATTAACTTTCTTAATTTTTAGCGGCTTGAGGAACTATTCGCTCGAAATATCACTTCCTTCCACCTCGCGCACACCCTCCAAATATGGTATGTTAAGGTTGGTAGGATCATCATCTGGTTCTCTGGCCAGATTGTAATAAGCCATCCATTACTGGATGGTCACACTGCACTGGTAGAAATTTGCCACTTTGACAGAAATTTCAACAAATATTTTCTCCTTTATCGTTTGAACCTCAACATCAACTGTCGACTTCTCATCAACAAATGCAAAGGTGTGCACGAATTGTTTAACCACCTCATCCCAATCCTAATTTCCTTTTCACAACTCCATGGATGTGTACCATCTCATAGGTGTCATTTCCAATGTATGTATGAAATGATGGACCCATTCTTGTCACGGGTATTCTACAAATGTCGTGCGACAATGATTGAGGTATTCGACAGGGTTTGATAACCCTGTGTACTTTTGACCTGAAACTACAATTTCTTCACCGAACCTAAATTCTAGCAATCTTCTACATTGCGGCCACTCAGATATGGATTGCTTATGCGTACCCCACCATCTAGCAGGCGTAGCTTTCAGCACATAGTCTAACTTACAAGCATTGTGGTTATATTACCAGTCCTTCAAACTCACTAGAAAGGTCGCAAGGTTAGGCAAGCCCTCATCTGTGGGTAACTCCCTTGACTTATTCTCCACCCGTCGCGTATACCTTGTAACTCTGGCGCATCTCCTCATAGAGACATCATGCAGTCTGTTTTTCTAATTCTCCAATGCCTCTCCTGAATCTGATGTGCATGAGCTAGTACTCCTCCAGCTTAGGATCCCATTCACTGTAGGATTGACATAATCTTCTTTTAAGGCACTGATATTATAGATATGATCCAGATAATCAACCTATCCTTCACTGTAGACAGGTTCAACATATCGTTGTCCCTTTAGTGGATCAATGGGAGACACTACCCTCATCTCGTCATCTTCGAATGAGAGGATTATTTTCTTAAATTTTATGATGGTATGATTGTCTATTTCCCAATCTATCCCCATAAGCGCGAGATATGGGTTCGTGTCGTCGACAATGTTGATAACTTCAAAATATGCAAATTTGCGTAGTCCCTCAATGTCGACATGAACTTGACTTAACCTACCAATTGACAGGACCTTCTCCTGATTTGCAAGCCTCAACTGGATAGGGGACCAGTCCAAGCGTGGCTTTCCCATGCTTTATAGATAATATAATCCATGTCGTAATCCCCTATCTGCGCAGTCATTCTTAACTCGTGGCCAATTTTGTATTTCTTCATTCTAACATGGTTAACTTTTCTTTCAGGTTGTGACTCTGGGGTTTCTTCTATCAATGCTTGTAATTCTGAAATAACATCTTTATCCCGGATTAGCGCTAAGAAACTTGAAAGGAATGTCTTGAGCTTAATAACCTTGTTTGGAGTCTACTTCCAGAATATCTATTGGAAATGTTCAGGAATCTCCTTGACTATGTATGAAGTCGACGGTTGTTGTGCATTTGCAAACTCCAGTCGCACGTCCAAGAATACTTGCTTCTTCTTTTGAACATCAAAGAGTATTTTCTTTTGCGCCACAGGTTGCATCTATGGTAGTTCAGGCTGTACATTCTGATCCGCTCCATTCGCATCAACTCCTCATGTTATGAAAACAATGTTTGGTTCTCTCGGCTCGGTAGCAATCATTTGAACATTCAGGTTAGGATTTGGATTTGGATTCTGCGCGGGGTTAGGACCTCAGACGACCTGAGCTTTCCACTTGTAAATCACTTGGGGACATTGCTCCATGTTATGGTCCTGCAATTTGCAATATTAAAATGTCTTTGTAGGCTCCTAACAATCTCTAGCATAATAGCCTGGACGTCCATAGTTATAGCATACAATTTGACCTCTTCCTCTGCCAAATCCTCCTCCTCTTCTACCTCTAAAATTTCCACCCCCATACCATGAGGGTGTGGTTGCTATGGTGGATATTGATTCTATGGGTATTGTGGCTAATAATGTGGACAATGCACAACTTGGTAGTGCGCTTGCGCTTTTTCATCCTAAATTTGCCCGTCTTTCTTCATTAAGTAGGTGTCTATTGTCTTCTCCTTCAAGAGCTGATATGCTCTGCAATCCTTCTCATCATGTCCTACTAACTTACAAAATTTATAGAACAAGTTGGATGGGGTACTTACAACCTTCTGCAAGTATAGATAGTTCTCATCACGATGCCCTCTAGTCTGGCATATTCTACACTAGGGTAGTCCTTGGGTATTCAGTGGATTAGGTGCACCTAATGAGATATAGTTCATGTACGCCAGACAATTATACTTGTGGTGTCCATCCATTCGACATCTTGTAGACCATAAGTCCTCTTGGGATTCCTTTCCCTTATTGATATCCTGAAGTTGTACCGTCAGATTAGCCAACTGCGACTGAATCTGCATCATTCTTGCGCCACCATCTCCGATCGATGAGGATTCCAGCTTCATCATTATTTCTAGTGCTTTTGTTTGTGACACAATCTTCTGTTGCATAAAAGGAGCTTGGATGTGTGGTAACAGTGCAACAATAAACCACTCTTTGTGTTGTACATTCGACATTTGGAAACTAAATTGGACATCAAAGTTTTAAATTGTTGATCAAAATCCCATACGGATTCCATTGGTAACTGCTTTATCTCCTAGATCTCAGTGATACACTACGACTCATATTTAGGTTTTATGAACTCAAAAATCATCGCGAGTCGGATCTCATCAAGGGTCTTCTATTGGTTTCCTATTGGTACTATGGAGAACTTCATAAACCAGTCCAACTCACGACACCATAAACCTATCTATTTCATCCTTGTGCTCTTTCTTGGCCCAACAAATATCTTAAAAAAACCATATATAAGGGATTCCATCTATAACCATATAAAAAATAATACCATCAGATCTCATTGATGTCACCTATATCCATGTAAACAACAATAAAATCATATTCATAAGCTATCATGTACAGCTACATAAACAACATAAAAAGATGATGTATAATAGAGATAAAATCAGATCCACTGGTTGCCATATAAAATCATATCTATAACAATAAAATCATATCTACAACAATAAAATCAAATATATTGGCGACCATATAAACAATAGATCTACCACAATAACATCATATCTACTAGAAAATACCTACAAGCATACAACATAGATAAAAACAAGATGGCATGAGAACATATACCTCATAAAATACAGTGAATAATCTTATAAAAAAATTCTCATCTTTTAAAAAGGGAAACTAGCTTGAACAAGACAATGTTCCTCCTAGCCGTAGACATGCCATGTTCATGCATATTTCAACATGACATTCACCCCCAATATGAGGCCATAGATCCATAGGGAAGGTACTCTCAAACCAAAAGGTATGGTGCACTCATCTCAACACTACGAACACTGCCACCCAAAAACAACTGTATCTCATTCAGGCAGAAAACATTTTCAATGAAAAAAAGTGTTACCTTCTCAACACCGTGAGAATACCACAACTACATATTTCTCCATCTAAAATTTACCTTCCATCTACTCTACCTGGTGAGTGGTGACTCCCCTTTCTCTACAGGCCGTTAGGATATCACCACCTTCACCCATGCTTTACAATCAAGATCCAGACAGAAACAAGTAATGGGATAAGGACTCATGTTGTGTAAGAATATATCAATGTTCAATCCCCATTACAGGGTATTCAAACCTCATTAAAAGTTCTTCAATATTCAACAATACCATGCATCTCCTACTCGAGAGAATGTATTTCCTAGTAAAGAGAGAATTACATTGCCCTAGAAATCTCCGAGAGAGAGAAGAAGAAGGAAAGAGGGCCAATTCAAATCCTTCTATATCCATTCAAATTATCAAGAGAGGTAAATCAAATTCACTATGGTTGCTCAAACCAAAAGAGGCTAATTCGGATTCCTCCAAATCCAACTTGAATTGGTAGAGGATTTAATAATTCATGAGATTACATTCCTAGAATAGTAAAAGAGTGCATCAAAAGTTGGGATTTGCACTTCAAAGAGTGCTAGCTAAAAATAGCCAGTGGAGACGCACTAACACATGAGTTACAAATGACACCAAACCAAAGCCAAGGAAGGCGCACTAAACAAGAGGGTCATGTTTCCACATACATAGTAACTGAGATACCATTGTTCTTGAGAAGTCCTGATCACATTTTTGAGCTAGTCCTTTACTTTGAGATCAACAGATGATGAGCTTCTAGTTTATCATCACTCTCTTTCAGTCAATCCAAAGCATTCAGTTTGATTAGTTATATGCCACGACTAAGCCTCATGACCCCAGATTTGATGACTGAGTTAGCCCTTTTCATGACCCAAAACATAGTGATGACAGTTACCATGATGTACAATAGGAGCAGCTTCAATTCCTTTCAAATTGTTCATATCGGGTGCAGGTATGTGACCCAGTTTATATATGGATTTTTATTATGCTATGTTGTCTATTTTAGTAGTGAGACCTGGTTGATAGTGGTTGTATATTGGCGATATTTTATTGGTTCTTCTAAAATCTAAAGTATAAGTGATCTAGTTGTTATGTCCAAAAGATTATTTTGTATAGTCATTGGTCATCTCCTACTTGTAGTATGGATTTGGTCTTTTCCCTCTAGGGACACAACTTGCTAGGCTTGGCACCATATTCATTGTCTCCATCCACCCGTTGACTTACTTTTTTCTTTTTAACCATGACTTGTAACTTGAATAGTGACATCTAGGATTTCCCCCACCTTCACCTCTATGTTGGAATATGTCTCCATGTTTAATTTGTGTCTTGGTGTTGGTCTGTGTGTTATCATAGGGATTGTCTTCCTCCAAGCCTTGAACACAATAATATTTACTAAGAGTGTCCTTAGACACTAAGGCATAAGAACTCAATTGTTTCATCTAGATGAATACCTATCCAAAAAAACAAAAGTGTTTTTAAACACTGTTGCAAATAAAAAGTAAAAGTCACCCAGTTGCCAAGAGACGGGCACTCATCCTTTGTATGATGTGACGTGGATGCGACATCATTTTCCGCCAAAGTGAAATAGGGTGATCACTCCATCACACCTATGGATGATGGTGTGTAATGGAGTTCATACCAAGTCATTATCTGAGGCCCGCTAGGCTATTCATGCCACCTAGCATTAGAGGATGGATAGTTAATAAAATAATGTGTTAAAAAGATTTAATTTCCAAAGGATGAGAACTCGTTCATTGTATAATCTACGACTTATTTTCCCCTACAGGGCAACATGGTGAGACTGACCTATGAGGGTTATGTCTTTGTCATTTTCTGGAAGCCCAGAAGGCTTTCCAGGGCACCTGCCTTTGGAGGTTAGCTAGTGTCTATTGATGTGCAAATAATTATTCCAAAATGTTGTTTGTCTATAGTCCAGTGGATCTCTCTCACCATTCCACCCAGTTGTGAGACACACCATTCCCTATTTTTCACCTGGTACAACATATGTTTTGTGTGGATTCACTTTTCCTTCATCCTAGATTCTTACTGTGTCGAGTATCAAGCCATTCCCTTTCCCTTACGTTGTTTTATTCACATTCACCATTGACTGGAAAAATGACCAAATCCATAAATGAGTGTACACTAGAGGTTCTTGTTTACAACAACTAATTACTTTGATATATATATATATATATATATCGTGCTTATAATCACCATTAGAAGCCACTTGTACTTGAGTCTTACTGATAACATATACAATTGAGAAATACATATCTATTTTGTACTTGCAACATCGAAGTTTTCCATTTGGGTCATCATTTTGATCATTCTTGACCCGGTCAACTTTGTTTGACCAAGTCACTAGCAGAGTCTAGGATGAGTTTTGGCTGATGATTATGGATTATGATTATTTTTGGTATATCAGTTTCCATTATACATATCCATGCTTTAGATAAAGGTTTACTATGATTGCTTGTGTTATTTTCATGTTTATCAACTTTTACAAGCTTTATTATTATTATTTTTCTAACGTGGATGGGGCCTTTGATGTACATTTTTTATGGACATATGGTGTATTGATACTCATTCCAAGTGGATTTGGACATTATGAGTCCATTTCTGCACTCATTTTTCAGGTTCAGGTACTTACATATGATGTATGGGTCATGTTATCAGTTTTCATCAACTTGGCCTCAGAAAAATTAAAATAAAATGCTTTGCAGTTGATGGTTATATTTCCTAGGGTGCTATAAGGGGCACATAGAGTGTATCCAGTCGATGTTACTATATTTCTATGGTGTAGGGTTCATTTTTGTAGTGAGTTAACATCTAGGTTCAGTCATCAGTGAGATATGAGTAGTTTTATGTTCCCGAGGCGGTATTTTGATGATGAAAATGGCTAATGAAGAGATTGATTTGGATAATTGAGGCAAGGAAATGACATGGAATTGGTATGAGGCATATGGTTGGGGTAATATTCATCCTCTAGCATCAGTTTCACTCTTCATGGGGACCACACACCCTAGCATTCTCCACTTGGGGGCCTTTTGATGTATTTTGAGGAGGACGTCCTAGTGACTTTAGTCACTTTAGGTTATGATTAGTGATTACACCTTGTGATTGTGCCATGGGGTCATGCTAGAGAAGGATTTGTATCACCTCCTAACCCCCACCATGTGTTATGTTATATTTTAGTCACTTTTCATGTGGTATGCCCCTCCTTAGGAGTCTTAGTGGGTGTGCCCCCTTCTATTTTTGGGATGAACCATGTATTGAGTGTCTGACTGAACTTAGCCATTGGTTATAGTGATTTTACCGTTTTATATTGGCCCTTGATCTTTTTGGATCTAGGTTTTGTGTATCAAAGAGATCTATATATTGAGATGCTCTGTCATTGTAAACAGGGACTTTTGGCTCTTAAGCTCTTGGAATAATAGAATATTTTTGCAAAATCTCTTGGAAGCTTTGTTGAATGTCTTGTATGGAGTTTGGAAAGTATTTATATTTCTATCATTCTTGCAGATATATGCTTTGCTAACACTTTTGTAGGTAGTCGTACCATTGGTGAAGAGGGTGATTTAATGGAGGCCTTTTTTTTTACTAAGCTCCATACTTCTTCCACAAATCATTTTGAGTTTAGGGAGTCTATTTATTGTATACTGTGATCATATTGATGCTCGTTGTTTCTTTATTCAACAATTTTCTCTCCCTTTTTTGCAAATCGATTCTCACTTAGGTATATCTCTTTTGCAGCAGGAGGGAACATTTAGTCTCTTGGAGGGAAAATCAATTCCACTAGGCATTGCATGGAAAATGCTCGTAATTGATCGAAAAGGGAAGATCATCACCATATAAGGTTAGTAGAAATTATTTCCATACATATGTTTGCATCTATTTTATTTTTTGGGGGCTTAATCAAATTGTCACGATAAACCCTCTTATTTCAAACCCTAGCTTTGTAGAGCTGATAGATCGGGTATTATTTGATTACGACCATCAAAACCATCTTAGGAATAATTATTTAAACCCTAGATCTAAAGTTTCTCTTAAATTTGACTCCATTTACCCTTGGATATAGCACGAGCCTTCTCTAGGTGTGGCACCCTCCTTAGGTTTTTCTCAACTTTTCAGATATATCATTTGGGTATGCTTGAACCCTCCTTAAATCAATAGATCTACTATTCAAGCATCCAAATATAGTCATTCATATCCATATCTACTCCCTTTGGGTCCACTTCGTCCATAATTTCATAAACCCTAGGTGGATCTAATTAGGGTTTTTCTCATTTAGATCGATTAGATCTATCTAGATCTACATTATTAAACTCCTTGTAGTATATTTAATGATAAGTTGGATAATTTTCCTTATCATTAAGCTCCCCAGTTTTTTCCTAACCTTTCCTACCACATTCATATAGTAGATATTGATCTAGTTACTCATTTTTTACCTTACACATAATCTGTATATCCATCATAGGGTCTTGAGTAGGTGCGCTAGCCTTCATAGGATACTAGGGTATCCCCCTTTATCATTCTCTGGATTGATAAAGTGACATGATCTCGTATGGTGTCACAACTATCTTTCATGACTAGTGGATGAGGTCCTTGCAGTGTCACCAGTTAGCTACCTTACCTCCACCATCCAGGATAGGATACCTTTAGTGGGTAGCTACACATTGTTTGCTAGCATCTTTTGGTGTCGTTTTCGGGGAGGTAGAGGATTACCTCTGGTGCCTGCAAGTAGTACCTCACGTTTATCTCCCAAATCATATCACATCTTGATTTAAATTTAAGTGAATGCATTTTACCTTGCTTAATTTTACATTCACTTGTTTCTCTCTCTCGCATCTTATTTCCCTAATGACATATCTTTCAGTGATTATGTTTTGTATTTCACCTGGACTCTACAATACAACTCCACTGAGAAGCGAACCCATCTCATAATTAATAATAAACTTGGATGTGTTTCTCCTATTTATGAAAGAATTAAATCAAACTATAACTAAGCTTAAAGAGAAAAATGAGGAAATAATTTGTTGGAGATCAAATTATCGGTATGAGGATGATTTTGAGCATGATTATGGGTATAAATCTAATGATCACAATCCTTCCTACCAGTTTCCTCAAAAAATTTAATGATTTTTTCCCAAAAACTTATATCGAGCCAATTAGTAAGAATCAAACCTAGCCAAGGTCTTACAACCAGAGAAACCAGTTGAATGATTCTCGTAATCAAGTTAGATATACAAATCAAATCCCAAGTAGAGAATTCAGAGTAGTTAGAATGTAAGCTAATCCATCTCCTTTTCAATTCTTTGAAATAGATGGGGCGCCTCATTTTATGCCAAAGGATTACATGAAAAAGTTGCCTCATTTCTATGGAAACAATGCCACATCTATTGAAGATCATTTGAAAATACTTTGGGATCATATGGAAGTTAGAGATGAAGATGATGAATATGTGTACATGCGGGCCCTTGGTGAATCCTTAGATGGGGATTCCCGATTATTTTTTGATTGTTTATCACCAGGATTGATCACTGGTTATGATATGTTTCCTGATTTTTTGAAAAGGGAATGGGGTGAAAAATTTGATGAACCTTTAGAGCTTCGATAAAGTAATGATTGTGATGTTGAGGATCATGTTGATGAAGATGATCAAGATAATGACAATAAAATAACTAATGATTTTCCCTATCAATAATATTTCTCCTCGCCTGAACCAAGGCTGAGTGTGCCTTTTATTAAGTTTATAAGTGATCCGTTAATCAATAGAAATGTCACAGAGTATATTAGGAATAACCGCGATAGATCTCAAAATGAAATTGAGCATGAAATTAATTGAATCATACAAGATATTTTGTCATCATTACCTGAAGAATGCACATAGCTAGATTTGACTCATGGAGGGGAGCTCATCGATCACGATAAAGAAAGATCTGAAGTTGATCATCCTCTATTTGATTTTATCAAAGATCTTTCTAAGGAGAAATTCCACGGTCATTGTTTGGTTGATGGAATTTCAAATCAATGCTCAATTGATCAAAATTCCAATTCTAATCCCAGTCTTCTTTATTCGAAAAGAAGAAGATCAAAATGATAAGAAAAAAACATTTGAGAAGTCAGTTATAAAAATGTGCAAGGATGATAATGAACCTAAAAATGATCTTATCAATTTACCTTCTTTCCAAATGAATGAGTATAACGACAAATCTAACAAAGAACAATTACTTATGAGTAAGTTTGACCAAGAGTGTTCTTTGTTACAACCCTCAAGTTGTCCACTTCTTTACAAAGAATCCTCAAGGAATGGGTTCACTTAATTTTGATAATATCCCTCACTTAGTCCCTGATCTCGATAAGGTGGTCCTTTCTTATTCTCACGATGTGGACTTTCTCCACATTCCCAAATTTGAGAATGTTATTGATTTAAAAACTTTCCCTCTCAGATTCCAAGATCAATAGAAAGGAGAATACATGTTTTCAATCCACCCTGATCCCATCCCATCTTTTGAAGTCTTCTTGTGTGGTTTCACATTCCAATCAAGTTTTAACTTGTGAAATTTTTTGTAAAGAGTCTCGAGGGTGCCAATTGGTCAGTGGTGAAACTTTTTGTATCCTTCTTCAGTCATCATTGGTGCATATTGCTTTCAATTTTACTAATTCCTTTGATTGGGTGATTGGAAATCTCTATAAAGACCAATTCGATATTTTCTCAATATTTAAACAACAAATGGATTAATCTTGTTTTTTGGTTTATTAATCTCTAATTTGTCCCCACTTTGTTTAACCATTGATCATAATGTTAATATTATTAAGTGTGCTAACCAAAAAGAGGAAGGAAACAATGATAGCCAGCTAGGAGGGATGAATCATGTTTCATATTCTTTTTTTTCCATAAAACTTAAACTTGCATAATTTTTATGATCCTATTGGTCTATGGATGGAATAAGTTTTCAATAATCAATCTCCTCCTTGGCATGATTTCATTTCTCCTTATCCATATCTTTCTTTGATTTTCAAACAACATGATAGAATGGTTTTAGTTTTGATTCATGTTACTTCCAATACATCTTGGACTTGTTGGATCATTAACTATAAAGTAAGACTAATTGATCCTTAAATCAACAGATATACCCTTCAAGGATCCATATCTACTCCTTTTGGGTCCATTTCGCCCATTATTGCATAAACCCTAGGTGGATCTAATTGGGGGTTTTCTCATTTATACTACATCTATATATATCTACATTATTAAAATCCTTATGGTATCTTTCATTATAAGTTGGGTAATTTTCCTTTTCATTAAGCCTCCCCAAATTTTTCCTAACCTTGCCTACCACATTCATCTCTTAGACCTAGATATACTTACCCATTGCTCACCTTACACATCATATGTATATCCTTCAGATTTTCTTGAGTAGGTGCAGTAGCATTCATAGGCTAGTAGGGTCCCCCCATTTATCATTCTCCAGATTGATCTAAAGTGACAAGATCTCGTCGAATGTGACAACTATATTTCACTGGTAGTGGAATATTCCCTTGCGGTGTCACCAGTTATCTACGTTACCTCTACCATCACGTATAGGATACCTTTAGTGGGTAGCTAAACATTGTGTGATAAAAGGTCCCACCAAACATCCAATAGGGTGTAATAGTACCTCCATAAACCAAAATAACCAAAAATAGGGACCAACAAGTAATGTTAGGGAGAGAAACAACACCTAATCCAATAATAATAATAATAATGTCGAATTCCATAGTCCCAACACCTTGTACCACAATAACAAAACAAAGAAGAACATATTTGTGGGGCTTAACATACCTTATTTGAAGGCCAGATAGATGCATATGCTTTGGACAAAGGTTTAAATATGTTAGAGGGTTCTTTGTTCAAATTTTTTTTGACATTGAAAATATCACCTTCACACTCCTTAAGTCACTCCCCCATGTCAAATATTGTTGGGGTAGTTACCGCAAGAGGCATTTCGAAGATGAGTCTAAAATATACAGGACATAACCCACTTGGGCGTGTTTTTTCAATGTCGTTAAGGATGAATTATACCATGTCGGAAATTATGATGACCAATACATGAGATGGAAAACCTTTGTCCTAGGAGAGAGATCAAATGGTGCCGGATTTCACCAATATATTCCATACCTTTCACTCAACTCTGGTTATTGGAGACTTTGAAAGACACTTGGTCCTAAAGTACTGTAGTGTCCTGCATAGGTACATCCAAGAAATATCGATTTCCTAGACATCTCCTCATTGAGAGCTACTTACTGGTATACTCTCAAGATAGAAAAAAATAAAAAAAAAATAACAGAGAGTTTGGGTTTGCAAATCAATAACAGCAAAATCCTGGTAAATTAAAACCTAACTCATAATACAAAGGACATAATAAGGATGCCCAAAATCATGAAAACCTTGCCAAGATTAAAACAAAGAAGGATAATGGGAAATTGAAGAAGGACATCCGCAAGTGATGTGAGTTCCGAAAAACATCATGGCACAACACTGATGAATGTCGCTCGAAATAATCATTGTTGATTGAGATGAAATTTTGAGAGATAGACCCTGGATTGGACTTTGATTTGGAGCAAGAGAAGGGAAATTGGATCATTGACACATAACCTAGTGCCACCATTACAACCGCAAAGATCCAATCAGAAGAGTTGGAGGAGCCAAAATAAGGGGAGCGCCTCTTCCATTCACAACTGTGGCAGAAGGGGAATTTGCTACATTTCATTATTGACATTGGTAGTTAGAAGAAACTTATATCACATGAGGCCTTCAATAGATTGAAGTTTCCAATGATTCCACACCCCCAACCATACATTGTCGATTAGTTGAGATAATGAAGAGATGTCCACATCATTCAACAATGTCACTTATCCTACATCATCAATCCCTTTAAAGATGAAGTACTATGTGATGTTTCCCCACTTAAAGCTTGTGATGTTCTTTTAGGACAACCCTATATGTGGAAACATCATGTTGTTTATGAGTCTAGGCCTTGCGTTGTCATTGTTACTTCGGAAGGAAAACTCTACAAGATACTCAAGGTGGTCCCAACTACTAAAAATTCCTTAATCTCTGCAAAGCAATGTCGAAAGGTCATCTCTCAAAATGGAAAATTTATCCTCTCCATGGTTCGATCAGAAGGTGAAAAAAAGGTCACTGCAATATCCACAACCTCAACACAAGGTCTCTCTAAATTGCAGTAGTAGGTGGACAATATTTTGGAAGAATACAAATAGATATTTTCCTCACCTAAAGGGGTGCCTCTACACTGGTGGGTTAAACATTCAATTGATTTTATACCTGGTTCTCCTTTACCTAATGGCCTATTATATAGAAACTATCTTCTAGAGAATGAGTAAATAAAGCATTATATTTAAGCACCCATCCAAAAAAAGGACATATTCTACTGCAATCCTCACCTTGGGGGATCCCAATTATGTTGGTACATAAGAATGATGGGACATGGAGGCCATATATTGATTAGATAGCCATAAAAAAATTACCAATAAGAATCAATACTTGATCCACCAAATTAATGATCTTCTTGATCAACTTAAGAGTGCCAAGTTCTTTAGTAAGATTGATTTGAGGTCAGGTTACCACCAAGTCTCGATTGATTATGTTGATGTATGGAAGACAACTTTCAGGTTTAAATAAGTCCCTTTTTAGTGGTTGGCCATGCATTTTGTCTTAACTAATGTCCCAACAACATTTGTTAGGATGATGACTGATATATTATTCCCATTCACAAGATTTTTTGTCCTCTTATATTCGGGAGACATCCTCATATTAACTAGAACTTGGGCGTAACACTTGCAAGAAATTCAACGCAACTTATACATTGATTTGGAGAAATGATCGTTCATAATGGAATGAATTCAATACGTATGATAAATTGTGGATGAACATGGGGTGCATTCGTATCCATCCAAGATCTAATTCAATTGTGATTTACCAAATCTAACAACTCTATTAAATCTCCATAGCTTCTTGGGCCTAACCAAATTTTACTGGAGGTTTGTATTGGTGTTCTCTCATATCGCTCGGCCCTTAAGCCAAGTGAACAACGATGGAGCCAAAGAAAAGTTTGCTTGGGGTGTATCACAACAACAAGCCTTTAAGTATTTAAAATGATGCCTCTAATTCACATTAGTCCTCACTCTACTAGACCTGCAACGATATTTTGAGGTTGACATAGATTTCTCTAGCTATGCAATTGGTGCATTCCTCACTCAACAAGGAAATTTTGTGGCCTATCATAGTGATACACTCTCTGATTTTATTCGTAGGTATCCTGTTAGCACTATATTTGAAAATTTTGTGGAAGCACTCTTTAGATTAATGTGTTAGCATGATATTTCATCATAGGTCATTGGATGAAGAAAGGGATTTGATCTATGGTGGTGGATATTTCCATTGTTTGAAACATNGTAGATCAAGGGTGGAAAGAAATTCTGGAGATCGGAGATGCAAGGAATAAACTAAGGTTTCGGATTTGCGGAATCCGTTAAAAAGGTGCAACTTTGAAGGGCTGAGATTAATACAAGGTAACATCAATGATGCTAGAGCATTCCGTAGATTGAACATGCTTGGATGAAATAATTTTTCCAATTTGCGGAATTTGTTAACTGGTGGAAATATCGAATGGATAATATGTGAGTGGAGATAGATCTACGGTCAAAAACAATTCCACAGATTGCACTAGCGCGCAGAAATTCCAAATTGAAATCCGCGGAAAGTCGTAGGGGCCACGTTGATCAATGGTTGTGATTGTGGTTGGGTTTTGATTGATGGATATGGTGCATTCCACAAATGGAAGTTTCTTGACTCATCATGTTCAAAATGATTATTGGAATATTAAAGCTTTCCACAGTTTGACGGTTCTAATGAAGGTAGATTGCATATCAATGGTTGATATGGATTTCGCCGAATAAAATTATGCAGGGTGATAATGTTCAGTTTTGGTATCGAGATCTTGTGCATGAATGGGTTATATTTCAAAGAAAAATAGATCTACAATATAAATTATAGGAAATGCATAGTGATTATGAAACACAAAAAATTATAAAAACACCTACGTGGAGATCAAAGGTTTGTTTTTTTTGAGCATTGGAATTGATGGTAACCCTGACTGTGCGCAAAGTGCCAACATGGAAGAGTCTGAACATCGTGCTAATTAACAAGGTAGGCACCCTGAAACTTTCCAAATATTTCTGAAAATGGATGAAATAGAAGTGGCAGATGATGAAGAGTTAGGGGTTTCATATCAGAAGGCTGAGGAAAGCTTCAAAGGAAAAAATGCTAAAGTTTCTGATACCATTTTACTGAATGAAACAATTGAGACGACTAAGAATAAAATTAAAATTATTAAGGATTAGGGTAGTGATACCCATGGTGTTTTCAGGACTTTCTTTTATTTTTTCTCTATTGACTAGACCCCCAATTTCCATGAATTTGTCGAGTGGTGTGTGAATAATTATTCCGCAGCGGAAGAAGTCATCATGGATAAACCTAATCCTAGGATCCTTTGCCCTATTCAAGCCTCTGTTATCCAAAAAACCCTATCTATCCGAGATGATTTTGTTCATTTATCCCAGGAGTACAAAGAAGAAAACATGATACAATTCTTCCAAAAGTCTGCAGCTAAGAGTAAGGAAGCCTTTTTGAATTCATGTTCAAATCTTGATAGTGAGGTTATAATTTTATCTTACCCTATTGACCTAGTTTTGTTTAATGAAGAAACCCAGTCGTGTATAACTTTAGCCAGACAATTTTTTGGGTTAGACGCTAATGGTTATGTTACAAATTCATCGTTGAGTCTGTTGTTTATCTTAAGTACTTGCTCAATTGAGTCTGAACTTCTAGGTCATTTTTTCCAGTCTTGTTTTCTCAGTTAGTCAACTTCCATGATACCAAAGTTTTCAGATTCCAATCCTTTTTGCTGAATATGTTCTTGTCACACAATGAAGATAACCTGTAGTTTCCTGAGTTGGTAATCACTGATGAAATGACCTAGAATTATTACAAGTTCATGAATTATTTTATGGCATAAATGTACAGTATTTTATTTCAGGAAATATTTCCCAGGGTATTGTTAGAGATGAAGGAAACATTGCATCTTTCCCCCAGTAAAAGGATAGGATACTGGTTCCTTTCAGAGTCTGAAACAATTATAAGGTTATATGGATTTGTGCATCAACCTTATATTCTTCCAGCCTTTCTGACAACTAGAATATTTTCTTTGGAATTTATTAGACAAAGGCTTACAGTTGAGGAAGAACACATATTAAACTTCAGGAAGAGTCTAGATATTAAACTTCCTTGGGAGGAAGGGGCATACGTTGTGAAAACTAGAACTACTCTACCAATAATTGATAATCTGCTCAGAAGCATGTGGTTTTCTTTGGGAGCTGCTATCAACTATGATCCACACTAGGTAATCTCTAAAAGAAGACAAGAAAAAAATAATCCTTTTGAACATACTGAAGTAGCTAGACTTAGAGAAGCAACTAACTGGGAAGATTATCCTAACAAAACCCCAGACAATATCAGCATGGAACAAGACTCTGTCTCATCCATACCTGTAAATAATTCTCCCCCAATGGATCTTTCTAACATAGTTGCAGTTGATGGCAATATTTCATAATTAATAAGTTTATCAAGAAATTCAAAGAAGAGAGAACATTCAGGTTTCATGGACACTGAAGAAGTAGACACTGCTAGTACAACGAATAAGAAGAAAATTGGACAAGAAGGACAAATGGTACAGGTGAAGAAGAACAGTGTGAAAGGTAAACAGAAGCAAGAAAAATCCAAAGTAATAGGTCTGGAGCTTCAGGAAACATTAAGCACTGAATTGAGTGATTGTAAGGCCAAGCTATTAAAGCTTGAAGAAAAAGAAAAACATTGGGAAAATGATGCTAAGCTTCTGATAGAAAATCAGAAGGACCTAAAAGCTAAGCTGGTAGCAAAAGAAAAAGAATTACAGGAAAAATGTGAAGAAGTTAAAAATAAATCTATTGTTTCTTCTGTAGAAGCAGATGCAACCACTCTTTCTAAAGCAATGTCTCAGGTAAACCTGAATGATGTAGAAATCACAGATTTAAAGCAACAGAACAAGAATCTAGAAGAGACAATTTTGAAAAGAGAACAAGAGAAGAAGGAAGTAGAGGAAAAATGCCAAGAACTAATGAATCAGAATACCAAGTTAACCAAGTAGGTGGTTGGCCAAATGGCCTTGAAAGGGGTCAAACATATGATTTGGGATAAGATTATTCTAGAGGATAATAAGTTTAGACCATATTTAGATTATATTGCAAATCAAGAGAGTGCTTTGAAAGTAGCCATGCATAATATTTTGACAGTAAAACAAGGATTAAATAAGGATCCAATGGAAGTAGCTCAGAATGCTATCAACTTTTTAAGTACCTTATAAAAAGAACAAGTTAGAAGGTTTGATATCCAAAACAAAGTTGTTATTGTCTCTTGGGCTAGAAAAGTGGTTGGAAAGTATAGAATGTTGGATACTGTACATGATAAAGTTGATATTATAAGTCATAAAGTCAAAGAAGTGACTAAGTTATTCACTCCATTGGTAAACAAGGGAATTTCTTTCTTCTGGGAGGAAATGAGACCATTATTGTATCAAAAGTAATATCTCGATAAATTGGTAAATTGCAGGTGAGATCACAGTAAGTTTGAATATATGCAGCAGGCTCTGTCTGGAAGAGTTGTGTTTGATAAATTGGCTGAAGAGTTTGAGTTATTATTTGATTTTAAAGTCGTGTGTGCCAAGGTGCCTAATTTTTCATATGCAGACAACATGGAACTCAGAGTTCTAGCACATGATATGGTTGTTGCAAATTTGCCTAATCCTGAACATTGGAGAACAGTTCAACAATATGGATCAACTATATATAAGTTACAACCATGAAGACATCAAGGAAGACAACGCAAACGGATTTTTAGCGAAAGGATATATTTTGTGATTAAATGTTTTTTTTAGATCATTAGTTAATAAGTTTTGTTATCTCATAACTATTTTGTAGTAGATAAATGATTTGACACATGTAATAAACGGTTGAAACCGTTAGACAATTAGGTTTATTGTTCATCTCAAGGAGCAATTGTATAAGTATTCATACATTTGATGAAGAGAGGGTTAGAATCCATGAGATTTTGGAAAACTTGTGTATTCAAATATTTCTTTAAATTACAGAGCTGAAAGTTGGCATCTTTCATAGATTCATGTGTTATTTCATGTTGCAGTTTGTACTTTCCCGTCTTGTGTGAATAATTTTCCAGTTTTATCTTTCTATCATGTTTTCCTTCATGTCTGAAATGAGAGTATCATAGTTTAGAATTCACATTTACTATGCTCTAGGTGTTCTTTTCAGATGTCCACCAAATATTTCTTCTAAAGTTGATACCGAATTCATTTTTACAATGCTCTATGTTAATGGTCTCTTCATGTTCTTCCTTTCTCACCAGACAATCAAATGTTGACTATGACTAAGTAGCTACCTTGCCTCTGTTTAAAACTTCCATGCAAAAGCTTTGTTTATCTATATTCATATCTTGACTCCATAGCATAATGGTCATGTGTTCAGTTTTAACCAATCTTACCAATTACAAACAATTTTGCTTATACATATTTGGCCTTGTTAATATTTTATGAGAGATCCCTCTTGGAAGAGAAAAAAGCCAGTTTTCTCTTTAAATGTGGTTTTTGCTGTTACCTAGGAATATCCTTTACAACCTTTGGTAATTTTCCAGTGTTAACAAATTGGCGTCGTTGCCGGGGAATGAAAGTGCATATCAGCCCTGGGAAGAACGACAAGGATTGCAAAGTTTCAAGAAAGAAATTTATGCGGTCAAGCATAAGTTTCCACATTCAAAAGAAGGTTGTACATTTTCCCTGGAGACTTCACATTTATTTTGAACAGTATTACATAAGACTTCCTGGCTTTCAGGAGAGCGAATACGAGAGGTAACCATAATACTAAAAATTTTCAAAGCGTGGAGAATCCAGAGAGATTACTTAGAAATAAAAATAAAGAAAAAATAAATAGTTCTCAGTTTGGTGCATCATCATCTCAAGATTTCCAAAGTATACAAGAATCTGAATGGGAAACTAGTGTTTAGAGATTACTGTTAAAATCAAAATATGAATCTGACCTAAAGAAAGTTGAGATTAACCCTAGTAGGTTAGAATCATATCTTCTTCATTCTTTGTGGCATAACCTTAGAACTCCAGTAAAAAATGAAAAAAACTACTTCTGTTTTCCAAAACTCTCAGTTTCATATACCCCAACCTATTCAGAATCCTCCATATTTTCAACCTTTACCACTTGCTCCAAACCCACCTAGACCAATGGATGCAGCTAGGTTTTCTCCATTGGCCTTACCTGCGGTGTTACATGACCTTCCCTTAAATTATGCCCAGATAATTTCATTGTATGATGGAGAAGGAAATGTTACTGCAAAATACCATGTTGGAAAATTTTACCTGCTAGGTCTGTTCTTGACTGGGGAAGCCAAAAAGTGGTATAAATATTTACCTGCTAGGTCTATTCGAGAGTTTGCGGCCTTCCAAACTGCATTCTTCGATAGATGGGACAATAAGTAGATTCCATTACAAGTCCTATCCCAATACAATAATCTTAAAAATGAGGTTTTGAGTCACTCCATGAGTTTTCCAGTAAGTTCATGAGAGTCTATAATTCAATACCTGTTGATATTAAGCCTTCAGCTGGTGCTGCTAAACTTCATTATGCAGAAACCTTTGATAATGACTTTTCATTGCTGTTGAGAGAAAGAAAATATGTCAGTCTTCCTGTTATGTTTACGGATGCCTTGGAAGTAGAAGCCAATATGATGGCATGTGGAAAGATAAAACAAAGAGTAGATGTTCATAGGAGGAAAGGTAGAGAAGAAACTATGCCCTCCACCTCTTCTGATTCTTCATCTAATAATATAAAATTTGAAATGATGTTGAAAACAATGGAAAAGTTAATGGATAGTCTGACTATGGATACTAGGCCAGTGAATCGAGAACATAATCAACCCCAGATCAGAAACCCTAACTTTAGAAGGCCTATTCGTCCTCCACTTCCACAGAATAGACAAAGAGATATGATGAATTCAAGGAACCAAGAAGATCATCAAATAAGGCCGCCTTTCCCTGAAAATTATGTTGTTGATGAGGATGGTGCAGAGTCTTTTGAAGACCATATTCATCATTTTGGTGATTTAGATTTTGAAATCTATCTAACTGAGGAGTACATAGTATGTTTGCACAGGAGGATGATAATAGAGATTTTGAGGAGTTGTAACAGTATCAGAAAGGGTATATGCATGCTATAGATGACGTGAAAAGATCAAATTGAGAAGCAAAGATGTTATTATAAATAAAGGAAGGTTAAATCCAAATCAGCCTTCCAGTAGTCAGATGAATACAGAGAAAAGAAACGAAAAACAAAAGGAACCTGTTGTACATAAAGAGATTGAAAATAGAACCGAGAAAATAAAGGAGTTAAAATAAACAACAACCATGGAGGTAGATAAAATTTCTTCCATTTTTAATCTACAAAGTGAACTTGCTAAGTTGAAGATTTCAATTCCTTTTAATGAATTGCTCAAAAATTGGGGGGAGGCTCAGCCAGATATTTTGGAAGTAACAGATGACAATCCTACCATTGTTTTGGGGTCTAAGATTGATAATGTGGATAATGAGGAAGTACCACCTTTTTATATGAGCTTAAATGTGCATGACATGGAGTTGCATGTAATGCCATGTTAGATTCAGGTGCTTCACATGTTAGATTCAGGTGCTTCACATAATTTGATGCCTAAAGGAGTGGTACAAAGTTTGGGGTTAGAGATTACAAGGCCTCATAAATATTTGTATCCTTTTGATTCCAAAAGGGTGAAATGTCTAGGTTTGATAAAAGACATGGTAGTATCCTTGAATAAATTACCATCTAAAACTGTAGTCATGGATGTTGTTGTGGCTGATATCCCTCCTAAATTTGGTGTTTTTTTTTCAAGATCTTGGACTTAAAAGTTAGAAGGAAGTTTGCAAATGGATATGTCTTATGCTACAATTCATGTTCTTAATGAAAACAAGAGACTGTACAGTGAAAAAATATCACCATATGTTGTTAGCAGTCAAAATCAGCCAGGAGTTCATCATATTTATGTTGTTGATACATACATTAGAGGAAATTTGAGGTCTAAAATGGGCTTCCTAAGGAAAATAATAAAATAATAGTTAAAATAATAAAATAATAGTTATTAATTTTGAAGGAAGAATGAAAAAAACTACTTTTTTGTTCGTATTTTCGACATATCTCCTTGTGTTTTTACTCAAATTCCAAGCAGGAGAGCTTGTTGGATGTAAAATTTAATTCCACATCCAACGAGTACCCACACTACATAATTTTCACAGAACCTACTACCCCAAAAACAAGAAATACTTGAAAACTGTGATGATGATGTCATCATCACATTTTTCAGGTATTTCTTGTTTCTGGGGTAGCAGGTTCCATCAAAAGTATGCAGTGTGGGTACTCATTGGATGCAGAATTAAATTCCACATCCAACGAGCTCTCCTACTTGAAATTTGAGTAATAACATAGGGAGATATGTCGAAAATACGAACAAAAAAAGTAGTTTTCTTTTATGACAAATATGTCAATTCAACCATTATGGTTGACTCATTTTATTGAAATTCTATGGGTTCTTTAATTCCAACTCACAAAATTTATTGTTGGCGCGTTTTCTTATAAGGCGCATTTTAGACCCCAAATTTCCTCTAATGCTTAGGGTCATCTATTTTCTTCAATGATGTTTATCCTTGTGATTCAAAAGTTGTTGTGCCAAATAAATGAAAAAAGGATAAAAAGGTGATAAATGAACATGAAGCATTGGAAATAAAGAAAAATGAAGAGGGGTTATGGACTATGTATTTTGATGGTTCAGTGGCTAAAGTGGGTGCTGGTGAAGGTGTATACATAATTTCCCCTATTAGAGATTTCAAAGCTTTTTCTTACAAATTGAAACTTGAATGTACTAATAATGTAGCAGAATATGAAGCTTTGTTGCTGGGTTTGCATGCACTAAAGGATTTGGGAGCTAAACGAGTCCAAGTTTTTGGAGATTCAAAACTTGTGATAAATCAGGTGAATGATAGTTATCAAACTAAGCATCCCATAATAAGAGCTTACAAGAATGAAGTGTTGGATATTTTTGGGAATTATTTCATAGAACACAGTGTCAAAGTGGTTCCTAGATATGATAATACAGTGGCAAATTCTTTGGCAATTGTTGCTGGAAAATTTAAGACTCCTACTACATGTAAAAGAAAATACAAGGTTGACATTGTGAATAGGCCTTCCATACCAGACAATACCAAGTACTGGCAAGTTTTTGAAGATGATATGCAAATCAAAATATTTATGGAATTGTTTGGTGAATTTGTAAATACAAAAATAGAAAATGAAAGTGTTGATGCTAAAAATATTCAAGATATTGATGAAGATGAAGAAGGAATTGCTAAAACATAGAAGTTGAAAGGCTCATTGGGAGGAAAATATATAGTCCAATTGAAAAGTAACCATATTCCCAGAGGTTTAATTCCCTTAGAGAAGATTTTTGACCAAAATGATGTTGTCAGAGATCCTAAAGTCAAACCTGCTGAAAATGTTGTTGAAGATAAAAATATTGGTACCGAGGAGAATCCCAGAATTGTAAAGTTGTCCAAGAAATTGCCTGCTAAAGAAAAAGATTAGTATGTGAACCTGATGAAAAAATACACTGATGTATTTGCATGGAGTTACGATGACCTCAAAGACCATGACACCTCTATTATACAGCATACTATTCCAATTAATCCTGGAGGAAAACCATTTAGGCAGAAACTTAGAAGGATTAATCCAATGCTATTTCCTATCATTGAAAAGGAGATCAATTTTTTTTTTGATGCAAAAATAATTGTAACCCTGAGATTCTCAAAATGGGTCCCTAATTTGGTGCCTGTTAGAAATAAGAATGGTGAAATAAGACTGTGTGTGGACTTCAGAAATTTGAATAAATTCTCTTTGAAGGACAATTACCCTTTACCAAAGATGGACCAGATTTTGCAGAAAGTGGTAGGTTCAGAGAGAATTTCTACCATGGATGGGTTTTCAGGTTATAATCAAATAAAGGTGATGCTTGAAGATTAGGATAAAACTTCTTTCACTACACCATGTGGTACATTCATGTACGCAAAGATGCCTTTTGGATTAATGAATGCAGGAGCCACTTTCCAGTGTGTTATGGACATCATTTTTGCAGATGAAAGAGACAGGTTTGTAGTAATTTTCATGGATTATATTACTGTATATTCTAGGTCTGACAGGGAACATATTAAACATTTGGAAAAGGTTTTCCTTAAATGTAGAAAATATGGCATTTCATTAAATCCAAGGAAATCAAATTTTTCTCTGGAAGAAGGAAAATTTTTAAACCATATTATTTCCAAAGAAGGTATAAGGATTGATCCAGACAGGGTGAGAGCAATTTTGAAAGTGGAGGAACCAAGAAGTAATAAATAAGTACAGTCATTCATTGGGCAGGTAAATTTCTCGAGGAGATTCATTCCTAGCTTTGCTGAAATATTGATGAACATTACTAATATGCTGAAAAATGATCATGAAATAAAATGGACAGTGGAGGATAAGAAATATTTCAAGAATATAAAGCAAGCTATTTCAGAAGCTCCTGTGTTGGTAAGTCCAAATTTTAAATTTTTTTTTTAGTATTCTCATATGCTGCAGAGCATACTATTGCAGCTGTTCTATTACAAAAGAATGATCAAGGTGAAGAACAACATATAGCATTTTTTAGTAAGATGTTAAGAGATGGAGAGTTAGAATATGATATCATGGAGAAACAAGCAGATGCTTTGATTAAGGCCCTAAAGGATTTCAAAATTTACATTCTCCATTCACATTTAGTCACATATGTTCCCAACAGTGTGGTAAAAAGCATACTTACACAGCCAGATCCGGAGGGGAGACGAGCGAAATGGATTATAGTGATTTTGGAATATGGCATTGAAATTAGGCCCACAAAGTTGATTAAGGGACATGGATTGGATAAAATGATGGCAGACTCCAATTGTGATTCTCTGCAGCTAAATTTTCTGTCAGGACAATTAAATCAGTTAGACACAGAAGTACAGGTGATGCCTGATTTTTCTATCTCTCCATGGTATGTTGATATTGTTTATGTGTTGCAAAATTTACAACCTCCTACAGGGTTAAGTAAAACTAGAGCAAGGTCTATGAAGCTAAAGGCTGCGAAATTCTATATTTTAAATAAATATCTTTATTGGAAGGATACTGATGGAGTGTTACTAAATTGTCTTCTAGAGAATGAAGCTCAGCAAATAACAAAAGATTTCCATGAAGGATATTATGGGGGACATCATTCGTGGAAGGTAACTGCAAATAAAATTTTGAGAGAAGGATTCTATTGGCCTTCGTTATTTTCATATGTGTATAAAGAAACCACCAAATGTCATCAGTGCTAGATTTTTGATGGAAAGAGGAAAGTGGTTCCACTCCCTCTTAATCCCATATCAGTGGAAGCACCTTTTCAACAATGGGGGTTAGATTTCATTAGGGAAATAAATAATACGAACTCCTCAGGACAACATAAGTGGATCTTAACAGCAACTGATTATTTTACAAAGTGGATTTAAGCAATACCTACCAGAAGAGCCACAGATGCAGTGATAATGGATTTCCTGGGGAATAATATTTTGGCAAGATTTGGCTGTCCTAAGAGGATTGTAACAGATAATGCTGCTGCTTTTAAGTCCAGGATGATGATAAATTTATGTCATAAGTATTATATAAGTTTGAACCATTCTACTACATATTATCCACAAGGTAATGGATTAGCAGAATCCTCTAACAAAATCTTGGTGAGGATAATTAAGAAGTTGTTGAAGATAATAAAAGAGCATGTCATACAAAACTGAAATATGCTTTGTGGGATGACAGAATCAACACAAAGAGGGATATTGGGATGTCACCATTTCAATTGGTGTATGGATATGAAGTGGTTTTTCCAGCATCTCTAGGAGTACCAGTTATGAAGTTGTTGCAGGATTAGCAGGATGAACCTAATCATATGCAAAGGAGAATAAACCAAATCATTGAGCTAAGTGAACTGAGAGATAAAACATATGATAAGGTATATATACATCAAGATAAAATGAAGAATACCTTTGATAGAAAGGTAAAAGAAGACACTTTCCAGATTGATGATTTGGTTTTAAAATGGGATGCTCCACATGAAGACAAAGGAAATCATGGTAAATTTGATCATTTGTGGGTAGATCCATACATTATTGCAGCACACAGGGGCAATAATGCTTTTATTCTATAGTATCGGGATGGGTCTTAGTATGAAGGAGGTCCAGTTAATGGGATATTTATGAAGTGTTATTTGAATTAGGGAGGAAGGAAATTTCATGTATTATAGTGTAAATACTTCTTTACTTTCAATCAGTACAAATGGGGAGCTAGAAGATTTGAAGCCCGCGGAGAAGGCCCTAAGATCAGAACGGGTAGCCATATTTTATTTTTTATATTTCTTTCAGAAAGACAATAATTTTTTTTGATATTGACAATGGATTTGGAAACTGGTGTACGGGGTTCTTTGCTACCTCGCAGGGAGGATAACATCCCTAGTGGAGCCAACTGTTAGCACTATATTTGAAAATTTTGTGGAAGCGCTCTTTAGATTAATGTGTTAGCATGATCTTTCATCGTAGGTCATTGGATGAAGAAAGGGATTTGATCTATGGTGGTGGATCGTTCCATTGTTTGAAACATGCAAGAGAAATTGAAACATTCTCATCAACGGAATGGAGGTGAAAGGTGTCAAATATCGACGGCTCAGATTAAAGAGGCTGTAGATCAAGGGTGGAAAGAAATTCCAGAGATCAAATATGCAAGGAATAAACTGAGGTTTCAGATTTGCGAAATCCGTTAAAAAGGTGCAACTTTGAAGGGATGAGATTAATACAAGGTAAGATTAACGACGCTGGAGCATTCTGTAGATTGAACATGCTTGGACTAAAGAAGTTTTCCAATTTGCGAAATTGGTTAGCTGGTGGAAAGATCAGATGGACAATATGTGAGCGGAGATAGATCTATGGCCGAAAACAATTTCATAGATTGAACTAGCGCGGAGAAATTCCAAATTGAAATCCGCGAAAAGTGGTAGGGGCCACGTTGATCAACGGTTGTGATTGGGGTCGGGTTTTGATATATGGATATGGTGCATTCCGCAAATGTAAGTTGCTCAACTGATCAGGTTCAAAATGATTATCGGAATGTTAAAGCTTTCCACAGTTTGACGGTTCTGATGAAGGTAGATTGCAGATCAATGATTGATATTGATTATGCCGAATCAAGTTATGCAGAGTGAAAATGTTGAGTTTTGGTATTGAGATCTTGCGCATGAAGGACTTATATTTCAAAGAAAATAGATCTACGGTATAAATTATAGGAAATGCACAGTGATTATGAAACATAAAAAAATATAAAAACACCTACGTGGAGGTCAAAGGTTTGTTTTTTCTGAGCATTGGAATTGACGATAACCCTGACTGTGCACAAAGTGCCAATGTGGACAAGTCTGAACATTTTTCTAATTAACAAGTTAGGCATCCTAGAGCTTTCCAAATATTTCTAAAAATGGATGAAATAGATGTGGTAGAAGTGGCAGATAGTGACGAGTTAGGGGTTTCCTATAAGATGGCTAAGGAAACATTTGAAGACAAAAATGATGAAGTTCCTAATACCATTTTACTAGATGGAACAATTGAGACAGCTAAGAATAAATTGAAAATTCTTAAGGATCAGGGTAGTGATACCCATGGTGTTTTCAGGTCTTTCTTTTATTTTTTCTCTGTTGACCAGACCCCCAATTGCCTTGAATTTGTCGAGTGGTGTGCAAATAATTATTCTGCAGCTAAATAAGTCATCATGGATAAACCTAAGTGTAGGATCCTTTTCCCTATTCATGCCTATGTTATCCGCAAAACCCTATCTATCCTAGATGATTTTGTTCATTTATCCCAACAGTACAAAGAAGATAACATCATACAATTCTTTCAAAAGTCTTCAGCCGAGAGTAAGGAGTCCTTTTTGAAGTCATGTTCAAAGCCTGATATTGCGGTTATAAGTTTATCTTACCCTATTGACTTGGTTTTGTTTAATGAAGAAACCCAGTCGTGTATAACTTTAGCCATACAATTTTTAGGGTTAAACACTAATGGTTATGTTACAGAGCCACTGTTGAGTCTATTGTTTATTTGAAGTACTTGCCCAATTGAGTCTGAACTTCCAGGTCAGTAATTCCAGTCTTGTTGCCTTAATTTTGATGAGTTCCTAGCTGAGAACATTCGTTCTCAGCTATTCAACTTCCATGATACCAGAGCTTTCAGATTCCATTCCTTTTTGTTGAAGATGTTCTTGTCACATAATGAAGATAACCTACAGTTTCCTGAGTTGGTAATCACTGATGAAATGACCCAGAATTATTGTGAGTTCATGACTTGTTTGATGGTAGAAATATACAGTATTTTCTTTCAGGAAAGATTGCCTAGGGTATTTCCAGAGATGAAGGAAATATTGCATATTTCCCCTAGTAAAAGGATAGGATAATAGATCCTTTCAGAGTCTGAAACAATTATAAGGTTATATGGATTTGTGCATCAGCCTTATATTTTTCCAGCCTTTCTAACAACTAGAATCTTTTCTTTGGAATTTCTTAGACAAAGGATTACAGTTGAGGAAGAACACATCTTAAACTTCAGGAAGAGTCTAGATATTACATTTCCCTAGGAGGAAGGGCCATATGTTTTCAAAAGTAGAGTTTCACTACCAATAATTGATAATCTGCTCAGAAGCATGGGGTTTTATTTGGGAGCTTCTATCTACTATGATCCACACCAAGTAATCCCTAAAACAAGACAAGTAAACAAAAATAAGCCTTTTGAACATACTGAAACAGTTGGACTCAGAGAAGCAGCTAATTGGGAAGATTATCCTAACAAAACCCCAGATAATATCAACATGGAACAAGACTCTGTCTCATCCATACCTGGAAATAATTCTCCCACAATGGATCTTCCTAACATAGTTGCAGTTGCTGGTAATATTTCATCATTTATAATTTTTTTAGGAAATTCAAAGAAGAGAGAACATTTAGGTCTCATGGACACTGAAGAAGCAGACACTGCTAGTACACCGAAGAAGCAGAAAATTGGACAAGAAGGACAAATGGTACAGGTGAAGAAGGGAAGTGTGAAAGGTAAACAGAAGCAGGAAAAATACAAAGTAACCGGTCTGGATATTTAGGAATATGTATTTGATGGAGTAACCCCAAATAATTATACATCAAAAGAGGAGTGGTTGAATACCTACAGGGGAGTGGCTGATAAAACCTTTGATGAAACTACAAAATTATATGAAGAAGTGAGACAACTTCCAAAGCCAGATGTAACTCTAAAAACTGTAAGGGATCATGCTAAAGATACCCTGAGTTTGGCCATGACTATTGGTAATAAGGTATTAGAGGTGAATGTGAACTTAGAGAAAATCCCTACTATAGATATAATACACTTTCACAGAGAAACAAATGATATCATATATACAAGATTGCAGGTGTCTAAACTGGAGTCCAATAAAAAGAAATCTCGGGACATCCTACAGAAATAAAGGGTTGAGAACAAGGCCCTTCGAATCAAAATAAAAAGTTGTAGGAGGAATTATTGAAGGTTGAAGGGAATTCAGACAAAGGAGTAGTAGCTCAAAATTTGTTCGATAAAAAAAGAGAAAGAATTTCAAGTGCTAAAAAATAAATTGAAAATTCCTTCCACTCAGCTTATTCAGACTTCTGAATTGACAGAGTTTGAGAAGGAGAAGGAAACCATTAGAGGAAATTTCAATTTAAAATGGGCCTTCCAAAAATAATACAAATTCCATGTCATCATGTATTATCCAATCAAAATTCTTTAAAATTAAAAAATGGAGCACCTCTTAAACAATTTTTTAATATAAATTTGGGGACAGGTATCATAAAAAAAACTACCTTTTTTGTTCATATTTTCGACATATCTCCCTGGGTTTTTACTCAAATTTCGATCGGGAGAGCTCGTTGGATGCAGAATTAAATTCTGCATCCAACGAGTACCCACTCGGCATAATTTTAGCGGCCCTCACTACCCCAAAAACAAGAAATATCTAAAAAAAATGAGCTCTCCCAATCGAAATTTGAGTTAAAAAAGGGGAGATATGTCAAAAATATAAACAAAAAAGTAGTTTTTTCTTTTCTTCCTCCAAAATTAATAAATATTATTTTATTATTTTAACTATTGTTTTATTAATTTTCCTTAGGATGCCCATTTTGAGTTGAAATTTCCTCTAATGATTAAGCACCGAATTGAGTGATTGTAAGGCAAAGCTGTTAAAGCTTGAAGAAAAAGAAAAACATTGGGAAAATGATGCTAAGATTTTGATAGAAAATGAGAAGGACCTAAAAGCTACGTTGGCAGCAAAAGAAAAAGAATTAAAAGAATAATGTGAGGAAGTTAAAAATAAATCTATTGTTCCTTCTGTAGAAGCAGATGCAACCTCTCTTTCTAAAGCAATGTCTCAGGTAAACCTGAAAGATGTAGAACTCACAGATTTAAAGCAACAAAACAAGAATATAGAAGAGACAATTTTGAAAAGAGAACAAGAGAAGAAGGAAGTAGAGGAAAAATGTCAAGAACTAATGAATTAGAATACCAAGTCAACAAAGAAGGTGGTTGGCCAAATGGCCTTGCAAGGGGCCAAACATATGATTTGGGATAAGATTATTCTAGAGGCTAATAAGTTTAGAGCATATTTAGATTATATTACAGATCAAGAGAGTGCTTTAAAAGTAGCCAGCCATAATATTTTGATAGTAAAGCAAGGATTAAATAAGAATCCAATGGAAGTAGCTCAGAATGCTATCAACTTTTTAAGTACCTTATCAGAAGAACAAGTTAGAAGGTTTGATATCCAAAACAAAGTTGTTATTGTCTCTTGGGCTAGAAAAGTGGTTAGAAAGTATAGAATGTTGGATACTGTACAGGATAAAGTTGATATTATAAGTCATAAAGTCAAAGAAGTGACTAAGTTATTCACTCCATTTTTAAACAGGGGAATTCCTTTCTTCTGGGAGGAAATGGGACCATTATTGTCTCAAAAGTAATAGCTCAATAAATTGGTAAATTGCATGTCAGATCACAGTAAGTTTGAAGATATGTAGTAGGTTCTGTCTAGAAGAGTCGTGTTTGATAAATTGGCTGAAGAGTTCAAGTTATTATTTGATTTTAAAGTCATGTGTGCGAAGGTGTCTAATTTCTCATATGTAGACAACATGGAACTCAGAGTTCTAGCACACGATATGGTTGTCGCAGATTTTCCTAATCCTGAACATTGGAGAACGGTTCAACAATATGGATCAACTGAATATAAGTTACAACCATGAAGACATCAAAGAAGACATTGCAAAAGGAGTTTCAACGAAATGATATATTTTTTGATTAAATGTTATTTTTAAAATCATTAGTTAAGAATTTTTGTTATCTCAGAACTATTTTGTAGTAGATAAATGCTTTGACACATGTAATAAACGGTTGAAACCATTAGACAGATAGGTTTATTGTTCATCTCAAGGAGAAATTGTATAAGTATTCATACATTTGATGAAGCGAAGGTTGGAACCCGTGAGATTTTGGGAACTTTTGTATTCAAATATTTCTTTAAATTACAGAGCCGAAAATTGGCGTCTTTCAAAGATTCATGTGTTATTTCATGTTGAAATTTGTACTTTCCCTTCTTATGTGAATGTTTTTCTAGTTTTATCTTTCCATTATGTTTTCCTTCATGTCTGAAATGAGAGTATAACAGTTTAGAATTCACATTTACTATGCTCTAGCTCTTGTTTTCAGATGTCCACCAAATATTTCTTCTAAAGTTGATACATAATTAATTTTTACAATGCTTTGTGTTAATGGTCTGTTCATGTTATTCCTTTTTCACCAGGCAATCAAATTTTGGATGTGACTGAGTAGCTACCTTGCCTCTGTTTAAAATTTCCATGCAAAACCTCCGTTTATCTATATTCATATCTTGACTCCATATCCCAATGGTCATGTGTTCAGTTTCAACCAATCGACCAATTACAAACAGTTTTGCTTATACATATCTGGCCTTGTTAATATTTTGTGAGAGATCCCTCTCGGAAGATAAAAAAGCCAGTTTTCTCTTTAAAAGTGGTTTTTTCTATTACCTGGGAATAACCTTTACAACCTTTGGTAATTTTCCAGTGCTAACATATACCACTTGTGACGAAGAGATGTAATCCATTTTGAAAGCTTGTTGTTAATGGAAACATTTCATCCTAAGGAAGGTGGACATCATTCACATTGATCACAAGTCCATGCAAACGTAGGGAAAGTTACAGAACGACTTCCATTAGAAGTGTTTCACATACCTGCAATTGTTCCACATGAACATCAAGTATAATAAATACAACAACAATCATTTTGTATACTTCCTCAACCAACCTCCAATCACTGCGTTGACTTCTATGTTCAATGCTTGTGGACATGAGACATCTAGGTTGCCCGAATTGTATGCTAGTGACCCTGAATTTTTAATTTCCTACCAGAAATTACAATAAAGAAGATTGGTATAATACTTTCATCTCCAAGATGAACTATTATTCCATACTTACCACCTCTATGTATGTTCATGTGAGCACAAGAATTTGATTTGGGAAGAACATTACAATTGAGTGGTATGCCACTTCGACATAGAGAAGACAATTGCATTTTTGTAGAAGTACTTCTACTATTTGAATATCTAACAATTTGTTGGTAGGTACCTACAATCATGCATCGCCTGTGCCATTTTCAAACCTTCCCTAAGGAAGAAAGGATTGTACACCCCATTACCTACCCTAGACGGACCCTGGGAGTCTTTTTCCATGGACTATATGTCCAACTTTCCTTTAACCAAGCACGACAATGAATTTTTATTTGTGGTTGTTGAACAATACTTCTCTAAGATGGAAATTTTAACTCCTTGTAATAACAACATCACAAAATAAGCCACTCCTAATCTCTCCTTTGAGCATGTTTGGTTTCATTTTGGACTCCCATGAACTATTATTTCAAATCGAAACAACATGTTTCTGAGTACCTTCTAGTCCAACCTATGGTCGATGATGGACACCAAGATGACCAAATTGACTTCCTTCTAGCCCCAAACAGATAGGTAAACATAGGTGGTCAATATGATGAATGTTCATATATTGAAAATGTACAACTCCAAAGATCCCCACTCTTGGGATGAGATCCTTCCATATGTTCAACATAGGTACAACGAAGCCCTTCATAGATCTATTAGCCACAATCCTTTTAGGTATGCTTGGAGTTATAGTCAGTAGCCCCAATTAATGTAGCGCTTTCCATTGCATATACAAAATAAGAGTGCCCCCATGATCAAACTGAATCTAATTAGCCATCCAAATTTGTTGAACAAATCCAACACCAAGTTCATTATATCTTGCAGAAAGTCAATTCCAAGTATAAGCAACAACATGACAAGCATCAAGTTCCACACAAATTTCAGGTTGGCAATAAGGTATGGTTACATTTACAAAAAATGTGCCTTACATGACCCCATCAGAAGCTTTGACCACTTTGATATGGGACTTATACCAACAAAAATTCTATGAGTGAGAATTCTTTTGAATTAAGCATTCCCCCTTTCCTTGAATTGCACCCTGTATTTAATGTGGAACTACTTCAATCATATTTTCCACCTCTATTTGATGCCTCAGAGGTAGATGTGAAATTGGACCCTATGTTAGCACCATTTTTGGGCTAAGTGGTTGGAAGGGTTTTAGGCTAGAGAAAATGATGGGTAAGGTCTAAAATATTTATATCATGTGACCTAGAGGAGTGTAGGGGGGTTCTAAAATGTTTTGAAGGGTTTATTACTTGGTTTGGAATGAAAAATATTGAAAACGCCTAAGTGCAACCTTGCAAATCAACTAAGTATGAGAAATACGCTCAGTGTTATGTGGTGATAGAAATCACGGGTGCATATCTGTAATGGGAAAAATTAACGGTCATAAACAATTCTGCAAAGGTAAGAATATTGGTCTAAATAAGTTTTGATGTTGGTGGAATGGTGTTAACCTACAGGAAAAACCAAGCGTCTGATCAATAGGTGGAAACAGATCTATAGTCGTTAGACATTCCACTGATGGAACATGTGAGGAAAAATAAAATTCTTGAATCAACAGAATTATGTAGGCCCCGCATTTTCAATGGTGAATATTGATGGATGAAAGAGATCCACGACGGAGGCGGATTCCACTGCCACAAATTTCACGAGGAGATTAAATTTCAAAATTTGCAGAATTTCTTAGATCCCACACTTTTTGATGGTGGAGATATGGAGGGTAAATGGATCTATGCCGGTATCAATTCTTCCGATACAACATGCGTAGGAAAACAAACTTTTCAAATTTGCGGAATTTGGTAGCCCTGACAATGTTGAATGGTGGAGATAAGAGCGGGTTTTTAATATAAGGTCATAATAAATTCCATTGATGTAACTAGAAAAGAGTAATTTATGTTGGAAATCGGTGGAATTGGGTAGGAGACACAAATTTCGACGGCTCAGATCACACCTTCATCTAGATCTATGGTTAAGATAAATTCCGCTGATGTAAAGTGTCGGTTAAAGTAAAGTATTTGGGCTCAACGAAATGTAGTAGGGGTCACCTTATTCAACGGTCTCGATGGAGGCATAACCAAGATCAATGATAGATATTTATTCTGCTGGTTCAAGGTGAGAGGAAGAATAAATTTGTTAAGGTTGCATAATGAAATTAAAAGGATTAAGAAATGAAGGGTGTAGATTTGATATGAAGAGGATCTACGACTTGAGATCATTCCGCAAGAAAAACATGCACACTTAGATTTGAAAATGAAATTAGCGGAATTGACTGGATAAGGCATAATTCAATGGCTTAGATTGATGTGTTTCCAGATCAAAGGTGGATAATCGTTCTGGAAGGGGAAATTGCAAGATTCTTAAGGAGATCAAGCAGGTGAAAGATGTGAGTAAAGTTGCAAGTAATTAACAGAAAAGATCAACTAGAAGATAGATATGTGGCTATAATTCAATTTGCAACTGATATTTTCATGAAGAATAAGGGAGGTAGTATTGCAAAGGATGAAGACAACGGGTTTAAACAGGGAGAAAGATCGATGACACAAGATGGAGGATACAGGATGGATGACTAGGAACTATTTATACTGTGAAAGATGCAAGAATGATATGAAGAGAAAAATAATATAAAAGTACATGTACGTGGAATTAGGTTATTTGTTCATTCTGTGCATTGGAAAGCGGAAGCTAAGGACTGTGCGAAAGCGGCCAGCTCAGACAAAATCCTTGGGCCACTTGTCAATATACTAGGTAGGATTCTTTTCCTCATTAAAAAGTATTTAAATGGCTAAAGTTAAAGAGGTAGAAGTCCTGAACCTAGAGTATCAGAAGATTGAAGAGTTATTTGAAGACAAAGATTCATAAATATTTGATACTATACTGTCAAATCGACCTACTGAAGCTGTTAAAAACAAGTCAAAACTTCTTAAGGAACAGGGGATAGATATTCACAATGTTTACAAGTCATACTTCCATTATTTCTCTACAAACCAAACCCTAAACTTCCCTGAATTCGTCGACTGGTGTGCCACTAATTACTCCTCCTCTGAGAAGGTAATTATGGATACAACTAGCTCAAAAATACTATGTCTGGTTAGTCCTCTCATCATTAGAAATACCCTTTCATTTTCTGCTGAGTTCATCCATAAGTCCAAAGAGTATAATGAAGAATCCAAGTTCAGTACTTTAGAGAGTCCATAGTTGAAAAGAAGTAGGATTTCTTCAAGATTTGTTTTAAACCTGATGTATAGTTATACAACTAGCCATTCCCTGTTGATGCCAACCTTTTTAATGAAGAAACTTAGTGTGTCATAACCCTGATGACTCAGTTTTTAGGGTTGGATACGGGAAAGTACGTTACTGAACACCTAATGAGCTTGTTTTTTACCCTTAGTACCTATCAAGTTGAGTCTGAAGTGTCCAGTCAGTCAGTACAATCTTCTTGCCTTAAATTTGATGAATTCATAGCTAAGAATATTCATTCTCAGCTAGTGGATTTCCAGAAAACAAGAAGTTTCAGATTTCAGTCTTATTTGTTGAAGATGTTTTTTTCATTCAATATGTAAAACCTACAACTCCCTGAGATGGTATTCATAGAAGAAATGAACAGGGATTACAGTAAGTTTATGAATTTCCTCATGTCTGAAGTTTACAGTGGTTTCTTTCATAAGAAGTTACCCAGAGTATTTCCAGAAATGAACGAGATTTTGCAGTTCTCTCCTGAAAAGAGAATTGGTGACTGGTTCCATTTTTAACAAGGTACAATAATAAGGTTATATGGGTGTGTTCATCAACCCTATATATTACCTGCATTTTTGAATCCCATAGTATTATCCATGGAAATGATCAGACAAAAATTAATAGTCGAGAAAGAGCATTTTCTGAATTCTAAGAAATCTTCAGAGATCAGATTCCCATGGGATGCAGGCCCATTTATTATTAAGAATAAAGTTTACCTTCCAATGATTTAAATATTGTTGAAAAAGATGGGGTTTCTAACTGAGGCTGCTATAAATTATCACCCCCATCATATTATCTCTATCAGAAGACATATTAATAAGAAAAAACCCTTTTTGCACTTTGAAGTTGCAGGTCTACCAAAGACTGCAAACTGGTTAGATTACCCCCATGAAACTCAGGGGGATTTTGATATGCATGAAGACTCTACTTCATCTTTAAGGGAATTCACCTCACAAGAACTTGGCACCTCCATCTTGGTTCCAACAGCTAAGAAATTTACACCCATATCTAGTTGCTCTAAGAGAACCACCAGAAGGAACTTCTCTGATGCTATGGATACAGAGGAGGAAGACACATCCATAACCCCAAAGAAACCGAAAGTTGAATAAGAAGGACAACCTGTCCAAGTGTTAGAGGACAAGGGTAAGAAAAATAAACAAATGAAAGTGGCATGGCCTTCTTTTGAAATTAAAGAATATTCCTTTGTTGATACACCAACTAATTCTACCTCACATTCAAAATTGGGTCAGAATTATTTGATAAATATAAGGATGACAAGGATGTAGCTTCAGAAGAAGCTTTGAAATTGTATGCAAAGGTAAGAAAAATCTCCATCCATGATGTATCTCTAGTCACTGTTAGAGATCATTCTCAAAACACTTTGAATTTGGCCATAACAACCAAGAATGAGGTTGTTGAGATGAAAATGAACTTAGAAAACATCCCCATTCCTGATATGATACACCTGCATAAGAAAACTGGGGACATTATTTATACTGATATGTTAAAGGCTACATTGAAACTATCAAGGCTATAGTCTAGCAAGAGAAAAATTGAGAATCAACTTAGACAAGAGAAGGTGTAGAATAGAGCCCACCAAGTACAGATCAAGAACTTGCAGACATATTTACTGGTTGCCGAGACCCAAGAAGATGAAGGGTCAGGTATACAAAAATTATTGAATGAAAAAGAGAATGTCATTCAACTACTGAAGAAGAAGCTGAAGATCCCTTCTACTCAGCTAACACAAGATTCTGAGTTGGTATAGTTTGAGAAGGAAAAATAAGAATCGAATGGTGAACTAACATATTGTAAAGCCAAACTACTGAAATTTGCAGAAAAAGAAATGCAATGGAAAATAGATATGTCCCTTGTAGTTGAGAGTGAGAAGAATATCAAAGCTAAATTTGATGATTTAGAAAAGAAACTAAAAGGAAAATAGAAGGAGCTACAAGAGAAAGAGAAAGAATTTGAATGTAGAATCATTCCTCCTTCTACTAAATCTAGTGAACAAACCATTGTCCAAGCTATGTCACAGGTTAGTTTGAAAGAATTGGAGCTGATTGGATTAAAGAACCAAAATAAAAACCTGGAGATATTGGATTTGAAAACAGAACAAGAGAGAGAATATTGGGAAGCAAAATGCCAGGAATTACAGACTAAGAATGACAAATTGATGAAACAGGTCACAGGGAAATCATCAATTCAAGGAGCAAATAATATAATTTGGGATGCCATTATAGCAAAAGCAAGAAATTTGATACCTTACCTTAATTATATTTTAGACAAAGAGGTTGTGATTCAATCATCTAAACAGATCGTGAAAGCATCAAGGGAAAGATTGAATAAAAAACCTATTGACTATGCTAAGAATTCCATAGGCTTTTTGAATGGGTTAACAAAGGATGAGATGAAGACTGCAAACATTAAGGATAGAATATCTATCATAACCTGGGCCAAAAAAGTGGTAAACAAGCATCATAATTTGGACACAGTCCAGGCTAAGATTGACATCATGGTACACCAGTTAAAGATTTTTAGAGACATGTTTGATCCTCTGTTCAAGAAGGGACTCCCATTATTTTGGGAGGAAAAACGTGTTATGTTGACATAGAAGGAATATTAGGACAAATTAATTGAATGCAAATTGGATCACACAAAATTTGCCGACATGCACCAATCATTATCTGGAAAAACAATTGTAGACAAGCTGGCATATGAGTTTGAAATGTTTTTTTCTTTCAAGGAAGCATGTGCACATTTGCAAAATTATTCATACAGGGATTGGGTGGAATTGCATGTGTTATCAAAGGAAATGTTCAATTTAGATTTGTCACTCGTGGACCAATGGAAAAAAAGTGGAAAAATATGGAAGGTCGAAGTACATGTTGCAAGGTTGAAGACACTGAAGATCGTGGAGGATTTACTACTGAAGAATTAGTTATTTAGGCTTTAGTTTATTTTCAAAATCAGTTACTAGTTAATAAGTGTTGAATGACACATGTAAAAGGAAGTTATGCTTATTTTTAGCAGTTTGTTTTGTTTCAGCTCATGGAGGAATTGTATAAGAACTAGTGAATGAAATGAAAAAAAGGTTGGAACCCATGAGAGCTAAGATATGAAATTTGAGACTTATTTTTAATAAATCACAGAGACGAAGTTGACCTTTTTTGCAAAGATTCATGTGTTGTTCATGATTACAGTCTATTTTTTCTTTTCCTAATGTGAATGTTTTCCTGTTATTACCTTTCATTATGTCTTCTTTCATGTCTGAAATGAGTGTTTGATGGTTCAGAATTCATATGTATATGATCTAACTATTGATTTTAGATATCCACAAATATTTTCCACTAAAGTTAGCATTGGATTCATCCCTAATAGATGCCCATGTTAATGGATTGTTCATTATTTCTTCCTTCACACCAGACCAAATCATTTTGACTGTGACTGAGTAACCACCTTTCCTTTGTATAAGTTTCCATGAAAACAACATTGCGATTGATAAATATATATTTTTACTGCATATCCCAATGTTTACTTACCCTGTTTCAACCAATGCAACAATCTAGATTTTACTTTTATTTTTATATCTGGCCTTATTAAACAACCACTAGGAGATCCCTCTCTGAAAAGAAAGAAGCCAACTTTCTTTCCCAAAGCTTGGTTTTGCGGTTACCTTGAGATTACCTTTTATAGCCTTAGGTACATTTTGAGTGCTAACATATTGGCATCATTTCCGGGGTACAAGAGTTCAAATCAGCCCTGGGAGGAAACGACAAAGATTTCAATATTCCAAGAAAGAAAGGATTTGTGTGGGCAAAATGATATTTCTACATTTGAAGAAGGTTGTACATTTGACCTGGCGACTCCACGTTCATTTTGAGGAAGATTTCAGAAGACATCCTGGCTTGCAGGAGAGCACACACACGAGGTAAATTTAATTCTGAAATTTTACAGTGTGGAAAACCTAGAATGTTTGTTTAAACATAGGACTGGAAAAGTAAAAGCTAGCACTTATCAAACTGAAAGGTCTTTATTTCAAGAAGATTTCTATAGTTTTCAAGATTTGGATTTGAGAAGTAAATGTTGGAAAACCTTTGTTAAGATCTAAATCTGATTCATACTTAAAACGAACAGAGATTAATCCAAACAGATTTGATTCATATCTATTAGATTCCGTGTGGAAAAAATTGCAAAACACTATAAAAGTTGAAGAAAGTAGCCCTCTTTTTCAAACTTCTCAACCTCATATTCCAAGCCTTTTTCACAATCCTCCTCCAAACCATCATGTATTGCAAAATCCACCTGTTGTACCAAAACCTCCTAGACCAATGGAATCCAGTTTTGCACCTTTGGCTTTGCCAGCTGTTTTAAATGATCTCCCTCAGAACTACTCACAGAGGATTTATTTATATGATGGGGAGGGAAAATTTACAACAAGAAAACATATGGATAGATTTGAGGATTTTATTGACTTGGAGGAAGCAGATCATGATGATGCGAAAATGAGGCTGTTTGCTCAGAGTTTGTCTGGAGAGGAAAAAAGGTGGTTTAAGGACTTACCAGCAATATCTATTCCCACTTTTGAAGATTTTCAAACATTGTTTTTGGAGAGGTAGGAGGCAATGAAGAGCCCTTTACAAATAATTTCTCAATATAATAATTTAAAGAAAGGGAACTTTGAGTCTATTCATGAGGGTATACAATTCCATTCCAGCTAATATTAAACCCTTGGTAGGTGTTGCTAAACTTCACTATGCAGATGCCTTTAAAATTGATTTTGCATTGTTATTAGGAGAAAGGAAATCTAAAAGTTTACCTACTATGTTTATATATGCTCTAGAAGTGGAGGAAAACTTAATGGCTTCAGGAAAAATGAAAAATAGAGTAGAGGAAGATAGGAGAAGATGAGAAAATCAACCATCCACTTTTGCTCCTTCCTCTACAAGTGATATTAAGTTTGAAATGATGATGAATACTATGGAGAGACTGATGGACATGTTGGATCTAGATAATAGACCACCTAACAGAGAGCATCCTGAAAATTATATAAGAAATCTAAATTTTAGAAGACTACCTCCTCCTCCAAGAAATCAAAGAAACCCTGAATATCAACAAATCATACCACTGTTTCCAGAAAATTTGGTTGATGAGGGAGGAGAAGAAGATCCAATGGAAAACCAGATTCATCACTTTGATGATGCTAATGCTTAAATATACCTTACTGAAGAAGAGAATAATATGTTTTCTCAGGATGATGACAGTAATATTTATGAGGTAGATTTAGAATAGTACCAGAGAGGGTACCAAAATGCCATTGATGATTTTCAGAAGAAGTTAAATTTGAGAAGTCATGATGTAACAATAAATAAAGGAAGGCCCAATCAAAATCAGCCTTCTAGTACTAAAAAAATTAAGAAAAAAGAAAATGACAAAGAAAAAAAAAAGATACCATTGTATAAAATCATTCAGAAAATAAAGAACAAAAGTCAAAAGAAGACAAACAGCCAGTTCCAATTGATGTAGAAAAACCAATTTCATCCTTCAAGCTATAGTCTGAATTTTCAAACATCAAGATTTCTATTCCCTTTAATGAATTATTGAGGAACAATGAACGCATGGAGAAAATTACAAAATTGGTCAGGAATCAAGGTGATGACCATCCAGATATTTTAGAAGTCACATATGGCTATCTCACTATTGTCCTTAGGCCGAAAATTGAAGAAACAAATGATGAGGAGGTTCTTCCTTTTTATCCGAGTTTAAATGTACATGATATGATGCTGCACAATGCCTTCATGTTAGATTTTGGTGCATCTCATAATCTTATGCCAAGGGTGGTACTAGAAAGTATGGGATTAGAGATTACTAGGCCTTACAAAGATCTGTATTCTTTTGATTCCATAAAAATAAGATGTATGGGATTGATAAAAGACATGGTGGTATCTCTTGCACAACTTCCATCCAAAAGCACTATTATGGACATTGTAGTAGCAGATATTCCTCCCACATTTGGGATGTTGTTGTCAAGATATTGGGCATCAAAGTTGAAGGGAAACTTACAAATGGATATGAAATATGCCACCATTCCTTTATTTGGAGGAAACATAAGATTACATAGAGAGAAGGGGTTATCCTATGTGGTCAACAATAGAGATAAACCTGAAAATCATCTTATTTAAGTTGTTGATATTGATTTAGGATCCTCTATATTTTTCAATGATGGCCCTCACACTGATCCTGAAATCTCTGTACAAATTGAGTTTAAGGAGGATAAAGAATTTGCAAAAAGGAAGGAATATTTAGAAAAGAAGCAGAATGAAGAAGAATTGTGGACTATGTAATTTGATGGGTCCATAAGTAAGATTGGGGTTGGTACTGGTGTGTATATTATTTCTCCCATCATAAATTTTAAAGATTTATCTTATAAATTAACTTTTGAATGTACTAATAATGTAGTTGAGTATGAAGCTTTGCTACTTGGTTTGAATTCTTTAAAGGATATGGGAGCAAAAATAATAGAAGTATTTGGGGATTCAGATCTTGTAGTAAACCAGGTGAATGATAGTTACCAAACAAAACATCCCAAGATGAGGGCTTACAAAAATGAAGTATGGGATATGTTTGGAAATTATGTACAGAGCATAAAATCAGAGTAATCCCTAGAATCGAAAATTGAGTGGATGATTCTTTGGCTATAGCTGCTGGTAAATTCAAAACTCTCTTCCATTCTCAGAAAAATTATAAAGTCGAAGTTGTAAATAGACCCTCCATAGCAGACAATTCCAAATAATTGCAAGTTTTTGATGATGATATGCATATAAAGAGATTTTGGAAATGTCTAATGAATTTGTAAATACTCAGATTGATACTGAAAATCAAAATTTAGAGAACTTCCAAGATGATGAACAAATTGAAGATGAAAAAGCTGAAAACAAAAAAATTGAAAAATATGTTAGGGGGAAAAGACATAATTCAGATGAAGAGCAATTTTATCCCAAGAGGCCTGATTCCCCTAGAAAATATTTTTGACCAAAATGATGTTGCCAAGGATCCTAAATTTAAACCTGCTGATAACGCTATTGAAGATCAGAATGTAGGCACTGAAAAAACACCATGAGTTATAAAACTGTCCAAGAATTTATCTGCAAAAGAAAAATAAGAGTATATAAATTTAATGAAGAAATACCCATATGTATTTTTCTGGAGTTATGAATACCTAAAGGAGTATGATACCTCTATCATACAACATACTATTTCAATAAAACCTGGAGAAAATCCTTTCAGACAAAAGCTGAGAAGAATAAATCCCATGTTGATGCATGTGATAGAGAAAGAGATCAAAAAGTTATTCAATGCTAAAATTATTGTGACTCTGAGATTTTCAAAATGGGTAGCTAATTTAGTGCATGTTAGAAAGAAAAATGGTGAAATCAGACTTTGTGTAGATTTCATAAATATTAACAAAGTTTCATTGAAATACAACTACTCATTACCAAAGATGGATCATGTTCTGCAAAAAGTAGTAGGATCTGAGAGGATTTCTACTATGGATGGATTCACATGCTATAACCAAATTAAAGTGCATCCCAAGGACCAAGGGAAGACTGCATTTACTACACCAGGGGAACATTCATGTATGCCAAAATTCCCTTTGGTTTGATGAATGCAGGAGATACATTTCAGAGTGCTATGGATATTGCTTTTGCAGAAGCGAAAGATAAATTTGTAGTTGTTTACATGGATGACATAGTTGTTTATTCCAGGTCTGACAAGGAACATATCAAACATTTGGAGAACGTTTTCCTGAAATGCAGAAAGTATGGTATATCATTGAATCCTAGGAAATCTAATTTTTCATTGGAAGAAGGAAAGTTGCTAGGACATATCATTTCAAAGGAGGGTATTAAAATTGATCCAAAAAGAGTCAAGGCAATTTTAAAGGTTGAGGAGCCCAAGAGCAAGAAAGAAGTGCAGTAATTCATTGGTCAAGTAAATTTTCTGAGGAGATTCATTCTTAGCTTTATTGAAATACTGAGAAATATTACCAACATGCTGAAGAAAAAGAATGAAATAAAATGGACAATGGATGCTAGGAAATCCTTTAAAGATATCAAAAAGGCCATCACTGAAGCCCCACTTTTGGTGAGTCCAGACTTCAATAAATATTTCTTAGTACTTTCTTATGCATCTGAGCATATTATAGCTGGAGTCCTATTGCAGAAAAATAACCAAAATGCTGAGCATCCCATAGTTTTCTTCATCAAGGTGGTGAGAGATGGAGAGTTAAAGTATGATATCATGGAAAAGCAATCCTATGCTTTTGGTGAAATATTTGAAATATTTCATAGTGTATATTATTCATTCACATATTGTTGCATATGTTCCAAGTAATGTGGTGAATAACATTCTTACTCAACCAGATCCAGAAGGGAAGAGAGAAAAGTGGATTGATGTACTATTGGAGTATGAACTTCAAATCAATACTACTAAGTTGATTAAAGGACAGGGACTTTTGAGAGTGATGACAGATTCCAATTGTGAATCTTTACAGCTTAACTTCTTGTCAAATCATTCAAACAAGCTTGATGCAGGGATATAGGTAATGCCATATTTTTCTATGTCTCCATGGTACACTGATATTGTATATGTTTTGAAAACTCTACAAGCTCCTGCAGGATTGAATAAAATAAGAGCTAGATTTATAAAACTGAAGGCTGCAAAGTTTTTCTTCATGAATTAATACTTGTATTGGAAGGACCATGGCAGCGTACTGTTAAATTTCCTATTGAAAAATGAAGCTCAGTAGACAATGAAGGAATTCCATAAAGGATTTTGTGGAGGGAATCACTCATGGAAGGTGACAACAAATAAAATTATGAGAGCTGGTTTTTACTAGCCCACTATGTTTTCTGATATCTATAAGGAAACCACTACATGCCATCAGTGCCAAATTTTTTATGGTAAGAGGAATTTGGTTCCACTCCCCCTCAATCCAATTTCAGTAGAGGAAACCTTTCAGCAATGGGATTAGATTTCATTGGGGAAATTAATCCAAATTCTTTAGGTCAACATAGATGCATTCTGACAGCAACAGATTACTTCACAAAATGGATTGAAGCAATACCCACAAGGAGAGCTACATATGTTGTGATCATGTACTTTCTTGAAAATAATATTTTGGCTAGGTTTGGTTTTCCTAGGAGAATTGTGACAGATAATGCAGTTTCCTTGAAATAAAAAAAGATGATAGATTTCTGTCATAAATACCACATCAATCTGAATCATTCTATTGCTTATTATCCACAAGGAAATGGACTGGAAGAGTCTTCTAACAAGTGTTTGGTAAGAATAATTAAGAAATTGCTTGAAGAAAACAAAAGAGCTTGGAATACAAAGCTGAAATATGCTTTGTGGGTTGACAGGATCAGCACAAAAAGGGCAACTGGAATGCCACCATTCCAGTTAGTGTATGGAGATGAAGTTGTTCTTCTAGCATCTTTGGGATTTTCAGTCATGAAATTGTTGCAATAGCAGGAGGATGAACCAAATCACATGCAAAGAAGGATCAATCAAATAATAGAACTGAATGAGATGAGGGATAAGGCTTATGATAAAATACAAACACATCAGGAAAAGATGAATAACTCTTTTGACAAAAAGTTAAAGAAGAACAGTTCTAGATTAATGATCTAGGACATTACATGTCCTGAGGGTAGGAGGTAAATTTTGTACCATAGCATGTATATATTTATTTACATTTAAATAAGTACATATGGTGAACCAAAAGATTTGAATCCCGCAGAGAAGGCCTTAAGATTTGGAGGGGTACCCATGTTTCTTTATTTTTTTAATTTTTTTATTACAGAAAAAAAGAAAAAAACATAAGTTTGAGGTTTTGAAAGTTAGGAACTAGTCTACGGGGTTATTTGCTACCTCGGAGGGAGGATAGAATCCCCAATTGGAGCTAGTTGTTAGCACCATTTTTGGGATAAGTAGTTGGAAGGGGTTTAGGCCAGTGAAAATGATGGGTAAGGTCTAAATTTTTTACATCATGTGACCTAGAGGAGTGTAGGGGGGTTCTAATGTTTTGAAGGGTTTATTCCTGGTTTGGAATGATTTTTTTTTAAAACGCCTAAGTGCAGCCTTGAAAATAATTTAAGTATGAGAAATATGCTCAGAGTTATGTGGTGACAGAAATCAAGAGTGCATATCTGTAATGGGAAACATCAACGGTCATAATTTTTTTTTGTAAAGGTAAGATGCTTGGTCTAAATAAGTTTTGATGTTGGAGGAATGGTGTTAACCTACAGGCAAAATCGACCGTCTGATCAATAGGTGGAAACATATCTACGACCGTCAGACATTCCACTGATGGAACATGCGAGGAAAAATAAAATTCTTGAATCAACGAAATTTTGTAGGCCCCGCATTTTTCAACGATGAATATTGATGGATGAAAGAGATCCACGGCGGAGGTGGATTCCACTGCCACAACTTGCACGAGAAAATTAAATTTCAAAATCCATGGAATTGCGTAGAGCCCGCACTTTTTGAAGGTGGAGATCTGGATGAGAAATGGATCTACGGTGGATATTAATTCTCCTGATACAACATGCGCGGGAAAACTAACTTTTCAAATCTGCGGAATTTGGTAGGCCTGACAATGTTGAATAATGGAGATAAGAGTGGGTTTTCGATCTACGGTCGTAATAAATTTCATTGATGTAACTAGCAAGGAGTAATTTATGTTGGAAATCTGCGGAATCGAGTACGAGACACAAATTCTGACAGCTCAGATCACACCTTGATCTAGATCTACGGTTAAGATAAATTCCGCTAATGTAAATTGTTGGGTAAAGTAAATTCTTCGGGCTCAGTGAAATGTAGTAGGGGCCACCTCATTCAGTGGTACCGATGGAGGAATAATCATGATGAATGACAGAGATTTATTTCATTGGTTCAAGGTGCAAGGAATAATAAATTTGTTGAGGTTGTGGAATGGAATTAAAAGGCTTAAGAAATGGAGGGTGTAGATTTGATCTGAGGAATATCTACAACTTGAGATCATTCCGCAAGCAAAACATGCACACTCCGAGTTGAAAAGGAAATTAGCGGAATTGGGTGGACAAGGAATAATTCAACGACTTATATTGATGTGTTTTCATATCAAAGGTGGATAATCTTTTTGGAAGGGAAAATTGCAAGATTCTTAAGGAGATCAAGCTAGTGAAATATGCGAGTAAAGGTGCAAGTAATTAACAGACAAGATTAATCAAAAGATAGATATGTGGCTACAATTCAATTCACAATTGATATTTGCATGAAGAATAAGGGAGTCAGTATTGAAAATGATGAAGACAACGGGTTTAAATAGGGAGAAAGATTGAAGACACAATATGGAGGATACATGATAGACAGCTAGGAACTATTTCCACTACGAAATATGCAAGAATTATATAAAGAGAAAAATAATATAAAAGTACATGCACGTGGAATTAGGTTATTTGTTCATTATGTGCATTGAAAAGTGAAAGCAAAGGGTTGTGCAGAAGCAGCCAACTCAAGCAGAATCCTTGGGCCACTTGTCAACATACCAGGTAGGATTCTTGTCTACATTGGAAAGTATTTAAATGGTTGAAGTTGAAGAGGTAGAATCCCTGAACCTAGAGTATCTGAAGGTTGAGGAGTTATTTGAAGACAATATTCATAAATCTTTGATACTATATTGTTAAATGGACCTATACTGTTAAATTGAAGATTTTAAAAACAAGTTAAAACTTCTTAAGGACTAGGGTAACAGAGATTCACAGTGTTTACAAGTCATACTTCCTCTACAGACCAAACCCTAAACTTCCCTGAATTCGTTGACTGGTGTTCCACTAATTACTCCTCCTTTGAGAGGGTAATTATGGATACAACCAGCTCAAAACTCCTATGTCTATTTATTCCTCTCATCATTAGAAATACCCTTTCAGTTCCTGTTGAGTTCAGGAAGAAGTTTACAGAGCATAATGAAGAATCCATAGTTCAGTACTTTAGAGAGTCCACAATTGAAAAGAAGTAGGATTTCTTCAAGATTTGTTTTAAACCTCATGTCCAGTTACATAACCAGCCATTCCATGTTGATTTCAACCTTTTTAATGAAGAAACACAGTGTGTCATAACCCCAATGAGTCAGTTTTTAGGGTTGGATACATACAAGTACATTATTGAACCCCTAATGAGCCGGTTGTTTACCCTTAGTACCTGTCAAGTTCAGTCTGAAGCGTCTAGTCAGTCAGTACAATATTCTTGCCTTAAATTTGATGAATTCCTAGCTGAGAATATTCATTCTCAACTAGTGGATTTCCACAAAACAAGAAGTTTCAGATTTCAGTCGTATTTGTTGAAGATTTTTTTGCCATTCAATGAGGAAAACCTACAGCTCCCTGAGATGGTACTCATAGAAGAAGTAAACAAGGATTAGAGTAAGTTTATTAATTTCCTCATGTCTGAGGTTTACAGTGCTTTCTTTCATAAGAAGTTGCCTAGAGTCTTGCTAGAAATGAAAGAGATTTTGTAGTTCTCTCCTGAAAAGAGAATTGGTGACTGGTCCCTTTTTGAACAAGGTATAGTAATCAGGTTATATGGGTCTGTTCATCAACCCTATATATTACCTGCATTTTTTAATCCCAGAGTATTTTCTATGGAATTGATCAGACAGAAATTAATAGAGGAGAATGAGAATTTTCTAAAATTTAAGAAATCTTTAGAGATCAGATTCCCATGGGTTGTAGGCCCATTTATTATTAAGAATAAAGCTTCCCTTCCAATGATTGAAATCTTGTGGAAAGAGACGGAGTTTCTTATTGAACCTACTATAAATTATGACCCCCATCATATTATCTCTATCAGAAGATAGATTAATAAGAACAAACCCTTTGAGCACTTTGAAGTTGCAGGTCTACCAAATATTGAAAACTGGTTAGATTACCCCCATGAAACACAGGGGGGTGTTTATATGCATGAATAATCTACTTCCTCTGTAAGGGAAGTCACGTCACCACAACCCGACACCTCCATATTGGTTCCAGAAGCTGAGAAAGTTACACCCATAGCCATCTGCTTTGAGAGAACCACCAAATGGAAATTCTCTGATGTTATGGATACAGAGGAGGAAGACACAGCTAGAACCCCAAAGAAGCTAAAATTTGAAGAAGAAGGACAGCATGTCCAAGTGTCAGAGGACAAAGGTAAGAAAAAGAAACAAATGAAAGTGACAGGTCCTACTTTTGAAATTAAAGAATATGCCTTTGCTAATACACCAAATAATTCTGATGTTCAAGAAGAAAATGAGCTCTACAACCTGATTGAAGGTAGGGGGTAGGGTTTGTAGGAGGAAGGATTGACGATGGTCAGGCAGGTCGTTGACGTTCCAGAAGATCCCTTCATGATGGTTCCTGCTCCTCCTCGGGGGGAGAGGGACCGTGGAAGGAATGAAACATTAGAGGTAGACCCTGTTATCTTGGGTAAAGAAAATGAAAAAGGAAAAGGAGTAATTAATGCCCCTATAATGCCAAGAGATGGGGAAGGCTACAGTGGAATCAAAAAGGAAGAAACAATCAACTAAGGCACGTGAAGGATAGGACAATGTGTCCTAAAATCCAAGACTATACTAAGACTGCAGATCAAGTCTGAAAGATTCAGGGAGAACATTCAGTACATGAAAGAGAGGGCGCTCAAAGGAAAATTCGTTGGGATTTGGCCCATAGAAAAGACCCTGGTCTGGTGGATAAATACAACGTGGAAACTCCAAGGACACTACGACCTACAACTGGGAGCGAAAGGGTTTTTCACTATAATATTCTTTAACGAAAAGGAAAGAACAAAAATATTTGAGAATGGTCCCTAATTTTATAATTCAACAAACCTCTTCTTGAGGCCATGGAAAGAGAGATATGACCCAGACAAAGAAAACTTGATGATAGCACCTGTATGGATAAGAATGTGTTCCCTCCCAACGTAATACTGGAAGGAAGAAATACTGATGGACATCGGGAACACTCTGGGGAACTTCATCAAAGTCTTAGAGTAAACTAGACAAAGAAAATATATATCGTATGCCAGAATATGTATCTACCTTGACATCTCCAGAGATTTTCCTGATAGAATAGAGCTAACCTAGGAAGATGAGGAATGGTTTCAGGCCATCGATTATGAACAGATCCCTTTTCGATGCAGAATATGTCATGAACATGGTCACTTATTCAGACATTGTCCCCAAAATAAAATACCTGGGGGAAGAAAGATAAAGATATCTAGGATGCTGATGGGTTTACAAAAATTCAAAACAAGAAACGACAAGCGAGGAAGAATTCAGGGCCAGAAGTGAACAAAAGAGTGCAGACCCAGAATCGGTTTGAGACCCTCCAAGAAGATCAGACAAACAGCCAATTCGACACATAGGTATATACGGAGAAGGATAAAATCCAAGCAAAACAACAAAGGGAATAGGACAAAGAGCACCAAGGAAGTGAGAAAGATAAAAATCCAAAAAGAAACCAGATATAGAAAAAACCTTCATGGACCCCCTTATTCAGGGCCAGCAAGAGGAGGTCAAGAAAGATTCAGGGACAAAGGAAGCAGCCTCATAAGATATGGAAATAGGTGACCTAGACCTGGATAGGATGGAAGCGGTGTGTTATGATAAATACCCACCCCAGATCCCCCCTCAGCAAGTATCCATGCTAGAGAAAGCCATTATTCAAGCTAAAAACTCTAGCTCCCTAGGGGTTGTTGTTGAATCCCTGAAAGTCACCGAGGGAAAGAAAAACCTGAAGAAAGATAAAAGGGGAATACCTAGAAATGTCCAATGAATCAGAGCAAAAGGTGAACAACTGGTGGCTTTAGGGCAGTATCCAACAATAGATGCAACCCTCTCTCCCTCTAGTTAATCTACTCTTGAAGCACATCACAACTTGGAACATCAAAGGTTGTAAGAGAACTCTTAAAACTCGTCTCCTTAAAAGAAGGATTGAAAATGATAAGTCAGGGATAGTCTTCTTGCAAGAAACAAAATGCTCGAGAGAATAACTTTCAAGTATCGCTAGAAAAGTATGGAAGGGATGCGAATCGGTAGCTTTAGACACAAGAGGGGCAGCAGGCGGTCTGGGCATCCTTTGGAACCCTCGAACTATACATCTATCAAGATTCCTTGCTACCCCCTGTACTCTCATGGTCGATTTCCACATCATTGGTACCAGAGTAAGAGGATTTATTTCCAATGTTTATGGCCCCCCAAGGGTTGAATAGAATCCTGCGTTTCTGGAGTCATTCTCAGACATAAAATCCCTAGTGAAGGACAAAGCTTGGATTTGGGGGGGGACTTCAATGATCAAGAACCTCAATGAAAAAAAAGGAGGTATTCGGAACCTAAAAACTGCTAGCAATCACTTTAATGCAATGATTAATGATCTTAATCTGATAGATATCAGAACCTCCAATGGCATTTTCACCTGGAACAATAAACAGACGGGAGATAGAGGGATTGCTTGCAGAATGGAAATATTTATGCTCTCAAAATCGGTCATGATGGAAGGAGGGAACCTTAAATCATTGTTACTACCAATGGCAGGTTCGGACCACTGGCCCATCAGTCTGGAATGGGAAAATCTTGGAGTTAACCCCCGCAGACCATTTAGATTCAAGAAATTCTGGCTCCTCCAACCAGATTTCTGTGAGAAACTCAAGGAATGGTGGGAGAGTTCCCAACCAATTAGAGGCTCGCTAATGTATCAATTCCAACAAAAACTTAAACTCCTTAAAGGATACATCAAGAAATGGAATAAGGATTCTTTCGGCAATATATTCCAAGAAAAACAGTCCTTAGAGAACAAAATTAAGCAAATCCAATCTCAAGCGATGAACTGAGGATTCAAGAAAATTTACTGTTGTAGGAATTTAGCCACAGAGAACAATAGGAGGAATTCTACTGGAACCAAAATTCTAGAATCAAATGGGTCCAGGAAGGAGAACGTAATACTAGTTTTTTCCACAAAGCTGCCATACAACACAGACAGGGGAACCAGATGGATAGACTTAAGAAGGAGGATGGGTTCATAGCCGAATCTCAAGAAGAGCTTGAATCTACCCCAAACTCTTACTTCGCCAAGCTCTTGCAGGAGCCAGATAGAGATAGGGAGGAAGCCCAAAGAGAAGTGTTAAGCCATATACCTAAGATCATCACAGAGGACCATAATCAAATTTTGGGAAAATCCATCAAGATTATGGAGGTAGAGACTGCGGTTAAAAAATGGAAAATGACAAAGCCCCGGGACCAGATGGCTTCACCACAAATTTCTTCCATACTGGCTGGGAATGAATAAAGGAATAAATCTGGGCCTTGGTGGAGGACTCTAGGAAATATGAGAGTGTTCTAAGAGCTCTCAACTCTACTTTCTTAACAATCATTCCAAAATAAAGTGGAATAGAGGATCCAGGAAAACTAAGACCTATCTCCCTATGTAATTTCATCTACAAAATCATTTCCAAGGTAATTGCAAATCGTTTTAAACCCCTCCTTCCTATAATTATCTCTCCGGAGAAAGCAGGGTTTGTTGAAGGAAGACAAATTTTGGATGGCATTATCCTGGTCCATGAAACTATCCATTCTCTCAAAGAAACGAAAAATCCAGGTATTCTCTTGAAGTTGGACCTATCCAAAGTCTATGACAAACTGAATTGGAATTTCTTGGCAGAAATTCTCAAAGCTTTTGGTTTCGCGGAGCAATGGAATAAGTGGGTCATGAATATGGTCTCCTTGACTTTCTTCTCAATTTTGGTCAATGGGTCCCCCTCGATTCCCTTCAATGCGTCTCAAGGCATTCGTCAGGGTGACCCCCTTTCCCCCTTCCTCTTGATAATAGCGGTGGAAGGACTTGGAAGGATGCTCAAAACCGAAGAGAAGTGAACAGAATACAGGGATTATCTCTAATAGTTGGGATGGACCCACAGACCCACCAACAGTTCATGGATGATAACATGTTGATGGGACCATCCTTGGTTCATGAGGCCAGGGGATTTAAAGAGTGTTTGAATACTTTTCTGGAAGCCAGCGGCCTCAAAATCAACAAGGAAAAATCCTAGACCTACTTTTTCAATACCCCGAGGATCACCAAAAGAAACATTCTCACAATCTTGGAGTTCTCAGAAGGAAACCTCCCCTCAAAATATCTAGGAGCACCTCTGGCTGAATCGACTATCAAACATATATCATGGAAAGAATTAGTCGATAAAATTAATAAAAATCTCAGTCTCTGGACTTATAGAGCCCTCAATTTCCCGAGCCGACTAGTCCTAGTAAAATCTCTCCTTCAAGTCATGCCCATTTATCTCTTCTCAGTTTTGGCAGCTCCGAAATCCATTATTAAGCAAATTAGGAACATTCATAGGGACTTCCTCTGGGGAGGAATGGAGGGCAAAAGAAAATGGCCTCTTGTGGATTGGCAAACCATATGCACCTTGAAAGTGGTTGGGGGATTGGGGCTCAGAGATCCTCTTAACAATAACAAAGTCATGAGTGCAAAAATTTGGTGGAGATGGGTTAACTATGTTGAGGAGCCATGGGCCAAATTGTGGCACTTGAAATATGCTCCCCAATGGCCCAATAATTCCCTAGTTCGCTTCGGGGAAAACCTACCAGGCTCCAGCATCTGGAAGACTTCCCAGGAAAACAGGGAATTGGTTCAAAATCACAGTTTTTGGGAAGTGCGGAATGGTCAAAATAATAGATTTGCTAGCAAAGCTCTGAACCAGGAACCGGTAATATCTTGTGGGGATGGTTCGCCCTCACTACGCACCTTTCTCCAGAACAATTCCCATGGAAAGGTGGTGGATTTTGAGGATACGCGCAGCGAAGACCAACTTTTCCGAACTTGGAAGGAAAGAAACTGGTGGCAAGACAAAGCGCCCGGGGAAGATATCGAATACTTTCTGACAGAGCTCTACGATAAAAGAATAGCCAAGAACTAGGATCCAGATAAGCTCAGATGGGGGTATGACAATTCAGGTAGATTTAACCCCAAAGAAGCCTTAAGGTTACTAACAGGGATGCAGAACCTAGAGCCGAAAGCCAAGTGGAAGAAAATATGGATGGGAGGATGGTGGCCAAAGGTCTCTGTTTTCTATTGGCTAGTGATTAAACATCGCATCTTAACCTAGGATAACCTGCAAATCATAAGTTTCTACGGTCCGTCTAGGTGCTGCATGTGTGAAGAGAATAATGAAACCATAAATCATCTGTTGGATGAATGCAAGTAGCAGTCTCAATTTGGGAAAAAGGGGTGGCAATTTTCAGGAAAAACCACCGTCACAGGGGAAGACCGAACATCACCATAGCAGATTGGCCTATGAACGGTTTTAAAACCAAAACTGTGAACCGCCTGTGGGAACTTCTGCTTGGCTTCACCTTATGGGAAATTTGGAAAACCCATAACAGAAAGACCTTTGAGAACAAAGGTCGAAAACAAGGGGAAATATGGAACTCTATAGAAGCTCATCTGAAAGAAACTATATCTCTACAACAATGGACACTAGAAGAGTATTTTGCTGAAGCAAATGAATGAATTATTCTATATGATTTAGGGATAGTGGAATTACCTCCCAACAATTCGATTTCTCGATCAGTTCCGGCACCTATTTCTATGCCAAACTCCTGGTCAACACTACTAGCTGGGTTTTTTAAACTCAATGTCGATGGAGCAGCCAAAGGCAATCCTGGTCCCGCCAATTATGGAGGAACTATCAGAAATTTGAAAGGGGATATCATCGATTTGTTCTGGGGATCCATAGGAAGCAACACTAACAACATGGTCGAGCTCGAAGGCCTCACCACGGGCTTGAATTGGGCTCTGCAGACTGGGAAAACTCCTCTAGTTGTGGAAGGGGACTCTTAGATCATCATCAACTTATCCCGTCAGCTTCAATCGGGAGCCTCAATGACCCAGGTCTCAAAGAATTAGATATGGGAGAGTTGATTAAGCACTCTCAGGGAAACTCTCTTAGGCTAGCAAGACATCCTATTTTCGCATGTAAAACGAGAGGGAAACAAGGTGGCAGATGTCTTGGTGAACGTCAGAGTGGAAAGCAGATAGTCCTTCCATGTAGAGGGAAGCGACGACAATCAAAAGACTCAAGACATTTGGCATAGATGCTGGAATCTGGCGGAGGACAACAAGGTTAGCAGTGAGAACACGTACATACCCATAACTCACTCCCTCCTGATGCATGCGAGCGACAGTTGTCAACATTCGTTAACGGGAAGACAAATGGGTGGCGAGATGACACCACGTAATGGGTCCTCGAATGTCATGGAGGCTAACATGGCAAGTCCAGAAAGTTCCCGAGTGCCAGATGTATGCCTAATACGGTAAGTCGAGAAATTTTTGGGATGGAAGGTCGCATGCCTAAACACGCGGCAAAGGTATGACGCACGTGGAGGTAGCGTAAGGTCAAGTCGTTAGCTGGATATGAGCTATGCTTTATATCCACAGGTAGAGGCTTTTTGTTTATTGATCCGTGGGAAGTGTGGAGGAGAGATCGAGCAAGTACTGAGTTCACGCTTGAGGTGGGGGGAATGGTTAATATGGTGGAGGTCCATATCATTTGGCCCCCTGTGAATCCTAAGACGACCAATCTGTCGCACACTGTGAGAGATCTAACGAAGTGGGAGGAATGGCAGAGAATTATGGTGAGCACATGTATAGTTAAGGGGAATGTGCATGGATGGGAGAAACCAGAAGAGCAAGGCTCTTTAAATTCGGGTTTGGAGGAAAGAAAGATCCCAAACAAGGAGTTGTTTCTGTTTCTTTTGCTGCCTAGTCTTCGACTGTGTGCTCTCACCATGCCGCATTTATGGAGGGCCTGGAATCATGCAAGAGGCACTATCAGGAGGGAAAGTCATAGTGAGGCTTCCCCTGGTGACATGAACGATTCTACGCCTTCAAGAGGTAGAGACCAGAATGTTGAACCCTTCAATTGGGGTGACCAGTACATGGCGGAGACGCCCACGGTGATTGAGGCATTCATCGCCATTCTAGAAATTGACCTCCTTCAGGAGTTTGAGGTTATGATGGGCTACCCATTGTTGCCAAATCCCTTCTGGACTGCACACATTTTTCTTTCCCGAGACATTCAAGCAAAGATCTAGACTGCCTAAGGAATTCAGGACGGTCTGGACATCATCTACCGTGGGCAACAGGAGAGTGTTGTGGGCTTTCAGCTCCTGGAGCAGCTTTCTCAGGACATGATGGTTAATCCTGGGTTTGGAGCGGCTACCCCGGTGAATTCTACTACAAAAAATATGTCGGCTCCACGTGAGGACCAATTCCAGGACCCCAACACGGCGACCTAAAGCTAAGACGGGTCTCTTTGGTTTTCTAATGTTTGCTGATATCGGCCAGCTTCGTTGTTGGGCCTCTGTGTTCTATTTGTAAGGCACGAGTAGTGTCGTCCTGTTATGTTTAGACTCAAAAGGATAGCTATCTCTGGTTAATGTTTCACTTGATTTTTGTTTTTTGGGAAGGAACCAGCCCTTGAGGTTCCCACTGGACAGTTAGTCTTAGCAATATATGAGGGAAGCCTTGTCCAGTTTTTGATAGACAGGGTAGGTCTAAACAGGCCTTGTCTTAGTCCCTTCAAGGGTTGTTTTCCAATGACATCGTATATATCTTCACTCTATAACATTTTTGTACTCTAATAGACCTTTTATACTTACTTACAAAAAAAAAAATACACCAAATAATTCTACCTCACAGTTCAAAACTAGGTCATAATTATTTGATAAATATAAGGATGATAAATATGTAGCTTCAAAAGAAGCTTTGAAATTGTATGCACAGGTAAGGGTGATTCCATAAAGGTGGGTAACACTTTTTGGCCAAATTAACCTGATTTTTTACTCATGTGCTAGATAGAAGCCCTCGAAACGCATATATGCCATTTGAATTTCAACTTGCAATAAAAAAACAAATTGTAAAATATTATCTTGGCTTCCCAGTGATATTTTTTTTAAATATTCCTATGTCATTTAATGTGTGAAATTTTTCATTTACTGAACTGTGTGACCTTAAAAATTTGAGGAAGTTAATAAGTAGCTCATGTCCAACCCCAATAATTCAATCTTAAATTAATAATTTAATATATATATATGTGTGTGTGTGTGTGTGTGTGTGTATATATATAT
>LPNX011014397.1:7018-96984 GCA_001517045.1 Pseudotsuga menziesii
TGACTCCCTAGATGCACGATTCCACCATTGGATCCATGACTCCTGGTAGAAAGCATCTCATACTCCACACTCCTGCCCATAATGCTAATGTGCCTCCATGCTAGGAAGCACCACATGGAGGGCATCCCGAGATACCTCTATCTCTAACAATTTATAAATTATAAGGATTCTCTTATGGCAAATCTGTTTTGGAGAGAAATTGTATCTCAGGTCCAAGATTTAATAGAAGTAGACACTGTATTTCTTGTTTATCAAATTGAAAGTTCCAGTTAATCTGTTGGTCTCATGGGTATTATGATCCTGTGGGCTTCCACATCATCCCAAACTCTGATCTTGACATTTTATAGCATAACAGATATTAATGCATTTGCATGGTATCACATCCATCTAAATAAAAAAAACTAGGCACTGAATCTGAGAAATCAAGTTACCATGCCCTTTTTGCCACTTACAGACTGTGCATCAAGACTAGTGCCCAATTTGATGGGTTAGAAATGCTCGTGTGCTTCATCATTGACTATCCTGGCATTTGTCCCTCTTGAAATGATATTGCTGATTATAAGATACTTGATTTCCCAATACAGAGTTAAATCATGTTTTATTCCTCCTCCTCTGCCATAACCACTTTCTTGATGTGATTAAGTTATACCCTATAAATATTAAACATTCATTTTTTATCTACTCAACGCTGTCATTATATTGTATACCGTGGTTAAATACACATCAGGTCATGTCCAGTCTCAACTCACTGCTGGACATAGGCAACTTGCAGGTGTGTTTGCAAAATGAGATTCTAACATGTGATTGTCTCGTAGTCTGACACTAGCAACAATGTCATTCTGGACAATAAAGTTTCTTCTGTGCCCAGGTAGCCATGAAAAATGTTGACTGCTCGTGCTCCTTAATGCCTGAGCTTTTTCTATGGATCTGCAAATTTTGGGTACATGTACTTCATTATCTATTGGTCAAGTACTTCTTGGATATTCCTAAAGCTGCTTGCATATTTTTGTGTATAGTTTCTCTTTCAAAACAACTACTTTAAGTTGAAAATGGATTTGATTTGATTTCATAAACTTTGAAGTTAAGAACTTAGCCATTCACGTCAAACTTACCCCTCATATATCCTCAATTTATTTAATTTTTTTAAATCTTTTCAGTCCCGTCATGTGGCTCCACTCTGAATATAACATCTCTCCCACAAATATAAGTTACAACTTATAACATTGCACATCACATGTTTATAGTACCCCGGGGAGGTTACAGTGGTTTCAATTTTCACCTAACCTTTACATTTGCATTTGCATTTTTCATAAAATTAGCATTACATGCTCGTGTATATTTGTGTTGATTTTAGTCTGATACTCTCTAGTCTTTCTTATTTTTGCTCTATTTTTTGCTAAGGTTTTATGATTCCTCTATACTTTATACAGTTGATCTGAGACCAAAAACTCAGTTCCACACATGGCCCCAAAATCAGGTCACATTTTTCACTCTTATTACGATTTCCTCACCAACAAGCAAAAAAATAGACATAAATCTTCAAGTCGTTCTGTTGCTTATAGCTATTATGGTAAAAAGTAGACTACATAATCTCAGATATCAACTATCATTACTTTAATTTCTGGGCCTCTAACCAAAGGATATTTTTTCATACAAAGTATGACAAGGCTAAAGTAATAATAAATGGTAGTTTCAATGGTGATCTATATCCACCATTGTTTTCTTTTGTAGAAATTACTTGAAATATATCATCGTTTAAGATTTGAATTGGTTGAACATGTGACAAAGGCTGGAAGAAATCCTAGACTTTCATTTTTCCATCTTGTTGTTACAACTTGTTGAGGCTTATAGTTGCCCTTGCAAAAATTGTTTAAAAGAAGTAGTTGTTTCAGTTTCGAGCCAAATTGATTGAACAAATGGATACTGTCATTCATACCCACAGGAAAGGGATGCATTCAAAGAATAATTGATGATTATCTCAGGAAACAGAAAGGAATGGTTTGCATTACCAACCTGTATTAGGGCCATTTTGAACCCTCTGCCTGAAGAATAATTAATGCATAATATCCTTAAAGGAATATATTAGGATTAAAAATTTAGTAGTTGATAATGAGGTATGTTTGGAACTGTATGACCTGATGAAAACTGTTTAACAGTTGTGCTTATCAGAAAGATCAAAAATGCAGTGCAAAGCCTCTTCACAGCTTACCTTAATTTTCCAGTGCCAACTTGCCCTTAGAGACATTTTCTAAGTTCTGCCAAAATAGAAATAGAATATCCTTCTTTAATGAAAGCATGATACTAAATTACAACCAAGTGTAATGAAAGAATGGGCACAAAAATCCCAAATAGTTATTGGAAGCCTCCCAGAGAGGGGCCTCTGAAGCTCAATTTTAACAGAGCCTCAAAAAGCAATATGGGGAGATCCATATGTGTAAGAATGCATTGGATCTATGGGGGGGAAGTCTATTCTTTTATCTTGTTAATTTGAGATAGGTTTTATTACTTGGTAGATGCCAGATACTTGCTGGACAAGGTTCAGATTAGTTGTAATTTAGGGTTTCTCCAGATTGGAGGTAGAAGAGGATTCCAAGATCTACATAAATAGGATGACAGTGAAATAATGTGAAGACCCCAAACAACTAGGATCTTAAAGGCACATTTCTTTAGCCAATCAGACTCTTATTATCTCCTCTTGGACATTGGCAAATCTATTTTGAGGAGAAATTGTATCTCAGGTCTAAGATTCGATATAAGTAGATACTATCTATTAATTGCATATCAAACGGGAAGGTCCAGTTCATCTGTTGCTCATGAATATTATCTCATGTTGGATATATAGAATGCATATTATTCTCTTGAACTTGTGTATATTACAATGACTTATGTAAGAATTTTAATTTCCTATAGTGGGATTCACAATTTTAGTATAGAACTATGATTCCCTGTTGAATCTTTTCAACAATTGGTACTGCTAGTTACTTGCAGCTGCATAGTCATATAGTATAAAGCTGGAACATGTCACTGGTGTGAGTTATTTCAAGAAATTTCATCTTGAAAGTTCATGTATCTGTATCGTGCATTTCTTGGAAAATCACTGACTATGCTATTTCACAGGCAATTTAACGAGGGAAAAGGAGTTGAGGACACTTACTGGGAGCAACTTATCATCATTGTCAAGCAATAACAACTTCTTAAAGGGTTCTATCTCAATGGTAGAGCACCTGCCTAATTATAGGCAGGAGGTTGGTGGTTCGATTCCTCCGTGCCCTATCATAAATTTGTGACTACAAAAACGACTAAATTCACATATATACGACTATTAGTAGCTAATTTCTTGTATCTTAGTCGTATTTAGCTTATTCATTAATATGTTAACATCTAGTAGTTTATTTAGTCGTATATTTGGTTATTAATGGTTGCAATCAGTGACTGAATCAGCGACTAAATCAATGATTAACTCAGTGACTAAATCAATGACTAAATCTGTGACTAAATCAATGACTGAATCATTAACTATCAATGACTAAACCAATGACTAAATCATTGACTATCAATGACTAAATCATTTTCTATCAATGACCAAATCAATGACTAAATCAATGACTACTAAGTCAAGCTATTAATGACTAGTAAAATACGACTAGCTATAAGATAGTGGTAATTTGCTACTATTAGTCACCGACTAAAAAATAGTCATTTATAGCCTGATTTTAGTCATTTTTTTAGTCATTAATTTCTCATTTTCTACTAGTGTTAACAACTCTCCCAAGCTGTTGTCTCCACTTTTTATTTATTAAAATAAAATATTCATAATTACATTCCACTTCTTTTGACTTTGCTGAGTCATCAGTTCCTACTTAGCATTAAATTTAACATAATGTATTAGGAAATAAAATAAAAGATTTCCTAGGTCTTTTTGGGTTAGTTGTCATTTATTGAGCCACCTGCTCAGATCCCACTTTCTTGGGGAATCATGACCCCAAATGTAGGGAAGTTTCCACCTGCAACATAGGAAGTGTTTGAGGATGCTGCCACTTGTCTTTTGTTCTCCACCTAGTTCCTTCCACCAGTTCGACCAGTAACACTCTTATTAACAACTCTCCCAAGCTGTTGTCTCCACTTTTTATTTATTAAAAATAAAATATTCATAATTACATTCCACTTCTTTTGACTTTGCTGAGTCATCAGTTCCTACTTAGCATTAAATTTAACATAATGTCTTAGGAAATAAAATTAAAACAATTAATATTATTTTACAAAATTGGGATATGTGACATACACACCCCCTTAAAATGTAACATCGTCCTCGATGTTACTTATTCTTCATCCTCTGCAATCTCCTGGAACAGATTCGGGTATGCCTCCCACATCTTACTTTCCAGTTCCCAGGTGGCCTCTTGAGGACTAAGGTGCTTCCATTGCACCTTCACCTGTCCAATGGTGCGGTTTTCCAGAGTAATTTCCCTCCTCTCGAGGATACAGTCTGGTTCCAGTGGAATTTCTCCTTCTAGTTCCACCTATACAACATTCCAATCAACCACATGAGTAGCATCATGAACATACTTCTTTAAAACAGAGATATGAAAAACATTATGTACTTTCAAGTTAGGTGGTAATGCTAGCTGGTATGCAACTTGACGAATCCTAGACAAAATTTCAAATGGACCACAGTAACATGGTGCTAACTTTGCACAAATCCCCAGTCTTAGAGAGATTTTCTTTGGCCTTACCTTTATAAACACATGATCACCTACCTGGAACTCCTTGGGAGTTTTTTTCAAGTCTGCTTGACTCTTTTGCCGATCCTGTGCCACCTTCAAATTTCCCTGCACTTGTTTCACAATATCCTCCATTTCTTTTAACAACTTTGGTCCTAACACTAATCTATCCACTGGATTATTCCAAGAAATAGGAGTGTTGCATTTATGTCCATATAAAATTTCAAATGGACTAAATTTTGCTGAGGACTGATAGTTATTATTATATGCAAACTCTGCTAGATGTAAGTAGTCTTCCCACTTACCTGGCTAATCTTTAACATACATCCTTAATAAATCCTATAGCACCTGATTCACTCTTTCAGTTTGTCCATCTGTTTGAGGATGGAAGGAGGTACTGAAATTCAATGTTGTATTTAATCCTTTAAACAAGGACTTCCAAAAATTTCCTGTGAATTTAGAATCCCTCTCTGAAATTATAACTTTCGGTACTCCATGTAACCGAAAAATCTGCTTTAAGAAGATATCAGCTATATTGGTAGCCTTGTAAGTAGTTTTGATAGGAATAAAATCTGCTGCCTTACTTAACTTGTCAACCACTACCATAATAGAGTCATTTTGATTTTCATTTCTGGGCAGTCCAGTAATAAAATCTAAGCTAATCACTTCCCATTTCCAGCTAGGAATAGGTAAAGGTTGTAGCAAACCAGCTGGGTGTTGGTGTTTAGTTTTTACTTGTTGACAGTCTAAACACCTAGCAATGTATTCAGCTACCTCAGCTTTCATATTAGGCCAAAAAATATTCTTTTCTTAGCATGGTTACAGTCTTTTGGTAACCTGGATGTCCTGAATATGGTGTTTTATGGACTTCGTCTAAAATTGATAAATTAACCTTAGGCACATTAGGTACATATAGTTTATTTTTAAATAATAAAAATTCATCTTCATTTAAACTATAACCTTTTATTAAGCTTTCTGTAGGTTCTTCCTTAGCTGTAATTTGCAATTTCTGATAATTTTCATCTTGTTTTACCCCTTCTTTAAGTTGTTCATTTAAATCAGAAGCATAAGTGTTGATTACTGCTGTAAAGTTCAGCTTTGCATTTCTGCTTAATGCATTAGCCACCTTATTTTCCTTACCCTTTATGTGTTGGATTTCAAAATCATATTCACTCAAGAAGGCTAACCACCTTGCTTGTCTAGCGTTTAAATTAGGCTGATTTAGAAAATATTTCAGTCGTTTATTATCAGTCATTAGAATAAATTTCCTGCCTATTAAATGATGTCACCACATTTTTAAGGCGTGTATAACAGCCGCAAGTTCTATACCATAATTTACGTAATTATTTTCATGAATTTTTAACTTCCTAGACTCATAGGCAATAACATGCCCGTCTATGGTTAGAACACCGCCTAAGCCATCATTATAGGCATCAGTGCATACTACGAAGTCCTTATTAGGATCTGCTATTTTTAGAATAGGTGCACTTGTTAATAAGGTTTTTAATTTCTTAAAACTTTCTTCACACTTTGAGTTCCAATCAAATTTCTTTCCTTTCTTTTGCAAGGAAGTGATCGGATTTTCTATTTTTGAAAAGCCTTCAATGAATCTCCGGTAATAACTGGTAATTCCCATGAACGACCTAACATCCATTACATGTTTTGGAACTGGCCAATCTTCGATTGCCCAAATATTTTTTGGATCGACTGAAATTCCTTCCTTAGTCACTACATGACCTAAGTACTGAATTTCATCATTGAAGAAGTCACACTTACTAAATTTTGCGAAGAGTTGTTGTTCTCGCAACTCTTGTAAAACTATCTTTAGGTGTTCTTTATGTTCTTCTTCCATTTTAGAGTAAATTAAGATGTCGTCGATAAACACAACAACAAATTTATCTAAGTACTTATGCATTATATTATTCATTAATCACATAAAAACAACTGGGGTGTTGGTAAGCCCAAATGTCATTACTACAAACTCATAGTGTCCATACCTTGTTCTAAAGGCTGTCTTGAAGATATCTTCATCCCTAATTCTTACCTGATGATATCCTGACCTCAATTCTATCTTTGAGAACACCGTGGATCCTCGTAGTTGATCGAACAGATCATCTATGCAGGGCAACAGCTATCTGTTTTTAATAGTCATCTTGTTTAGCTAACAATAGTCTATGCATAATCGTATGGTTTCGTCTTTCTTTTTAACAAAGATGACAGATGCTCCCCAAGGATACACACTAGGTCGAATGTACTTCTTATCTATTAACTCTTTTAGTTGTGATTTTAACTCATTAAGTTCTAAAATGTTTATTCGATACGGAGCTTTTGAGCTAGGTACCGCACCTGGTACCAGCTCAATAGTGAAATCCAATTCCCTCCTTGGAGGTAATCCTGGAATTTCTTCTGGGAATACGTCAATATATTCTTTTAAAATAGGAATATCTTCTATTTTTAACTTATCTGTTTCAGTTTTACTTGCCTCGTTTGTAATAGTTACTACATAGGTTTTACATCCTTTTCTAACAGCTCTTTTAAGTTGTAAAGCAAAAATTTGTTTGATTATGGTTTTTCTAGGAATGCCCTTAACCCTTACTGGTTGTTCATCACTATTTAAACACGTGAAAGTTTTATCGTAACAATTTAAAACTACCTTATGCTGCAGTAACCAATCCATGCCAATTAGTAAATCATATGAGCCAAGTGGCAAAACATTATGCTTAGCTGTAGTTTTAAATTCATCCATAAGTAAAGTACATTCTTTCACAAAACAAGTTACTTTTCTTTTTGCCCCAGTGGCTAATTGAACTAACAAGGAATTTTCAAACTTATCGATAGACAACTTACATTTTTCCATTATCTGTGGTGCAATGTAACTAAGACTAGCTCCTGGATCGATTAAAATGGTTACAGGGGTTTGATTAATCATACCTTCTACTTTCACCATGGAAGTATGATAGTCAGCTTGGCGGTTCTCCAAAGCTGCATTAATTCTGGGCATAGTCATTGTTAGTTCTCCAACGGTCATTTCCTCCTACACAATATGAATATTGCTGACTGACTTTTTCCGATTTGGATAGACCGAGGCTTAGTGCAGGCCATTACATTCCCAGCACTTAACAGGCTCCTTACGTTCAAAACTCTTGGTAAAATTTCCATGGTTATTTGCAGGTTCCTTTCCCTTAAAATTATTCGAATTATTGGAAGTACCATTCCTATTTCATTGGAAATTCTTATTTTTAGAATAATTTTTTGTCTTATTATTCTTGAAATTCCTCTGGGGTACAAATTCCTTCTTCTTAAACTCAAGCTGATTGTTATTTTCTTATCCTTCCAGTTGGCTAAGACTTCTTTCTTCCGGTTCTGTTCAAAACAAAAATTAGCCTTCCTCATGGCTTCCTCCAGAGTCTTCGGGTTGTTATACTCAATTCTGTCCTTAATATGATACGGTAGGCAGTTGAGAAATCGCTGCACTTTAGGTTTCTCGTCCACTAGGTAAGGTACATACCTAAGCAAGCTTAATAATTTACTGTTCAAATCCTTCATAGTCATTGAACCTAACTTTAATTCATAAAACTCTTTAGCTCTTTCTTCGTAATATTGTTTGGACAAAAAATTATTCTTGAAATACCTTTTAAAGGTACTCCAATTAACTTCTTTATCTCTGATACCCTTGACTCTTTTCAGGTCTTTCCACCATATGTTAGCTTTTCCGGAAAGGTTATATATTTCCATCCTTGCCTTTAGCTGATTAGAGTAATTATATATATGAAAATATTTCTTCATCCCGGGTAACCAGCACTCTTCTTCCTCCCCTTTTTCGGTCTCCCCATTAAAAGTTGGGGGCTTTATATTTTTAAACTTCCCTGAAATTTCCTCATATGGTCTGTATTTCTTCTTTCTGTCATACAAATCAGCCTCACTACTGTCACTAGTAGTATGGTAACTTTGTCGTTCACCGAACCCGGCAGATGATGAACTACTTTCAGTTTTTGACAGCTTCATCTTTTTAGATATTCTTTAATGACTAACATCCTTAGATTCTGATCTTCTGCTCCTTCCTCCAGTTTGGAACTTTTCTATTAAAATTTGGTTCAATTCTTCCTGAGCCTTCAAAATCCTCTCATTCTCCCTCTTGACTGATTCCATTTCAGTCTTCAAATCTTTTACGGTCTGTAATAGCTTTGAAGAGTTGGCAGTCACCTCTTCTAACATAGGTTCTCTGGGAAATTGTCTTGTTTCTGTGTCTGGAGACTCCTCCTATACATACTCTCCTAGCTTTTCCATACCTTCTTGTTAACTTCAGAAAATGAAATTTTCTGTTCTTTACATAAAACAGAATATATGTTAGTATATCATTTTACTTTACTGTTCTATGGAAGCTAGTAGGGTTGCATCAAGTCCTAGTGTTTGAACCTTGTGCTCTGATACCACATGTCAAAACCCCAAAATTTCTGAAAAAAAATTAAAATTTTCAAAATACAGATAAATTTCATAAATGCGGTCAACTAATTATTTAATTTGTTAAATTTTAATGAATTCATTATCTGAATTATTTATTTCATTATGTTTATCTTATAGAACAATTTCTTTTTCAGTTTACTGACTTGTCTTTCTTTGCAACCACAAGGTGGAACTGTCATGAAATTTTGGGCTTACTTAGCTTTCGAGCTAATGCAAAAAAGATTTCCTGCTCTTACAGACTTATAGGTAAGAAGTTCGGGTGCTAATTAAAGCATTCAATTATAAGTTCGTCGCACAATAGTAGCTCAGTAAAAGATTATAAATGCTATTAAATTTCTAGAGCTTATCGAGGTAAAATCATTAATCTGTCCTTCTTTTTAAGACTCTAAGAAGAAGAGATTTAGTTCTATGAATAATGGTGATAGCTGCTTTCCTTTTAGTAGATGTAAATTTATAGTTCTTTAAGTGTTCTGAACTTTTAATGTCTACCATAGTCGTCAAGTGTAAAAATTCCTTAAGCCTTTCTTTGAAAGCAGTTTTAAGAATGGAAGAGTTCTATGTCAAGGGTCTAATTTAAATTACGTACAAGTACCATTTACATCACGATGGTATTGGTTACTGTTTGTGATAAAAACATAATGTACCTAGATATGAAGTTTATGAACTCCTGATCTCACTTCCAAGCTTTGAAGTTTTTAAGGGTTTTACCACTTTAATACAAGCTACCTTTAAAAGGTTTACATTAGTGTTTAATGATTTGAATTTCTCTACACATAATTTTCTTGGGAACTATTATCTATTTTAAGGCCAATATATTGTTAATAGTTAGATGCCAAGCTTCTTTAACCTTTTAAGACTTACTATACTCAATTACAAAATTTATTAGTTTAATAATTATACAATCAAGCAATTGAGATTAACTTTGACAAAGAGATATTTATCATAGAATGATTCTATAACTTCCTTTATATCATCCTATAGTATACATTCAGATTAGAATTATAGTTATTGGTTGAGCTATTACTTTACATTGTATAAAGAAGGTGCAAAGTGTGAAAACAAGAGGTCAAAGAATAAACCATGTTCACGATCAGTTTATAGCTTAACTTTGTTTTAAAGTTCTATAAGCTTTATAAAAATACCTCCTTTACTTACATTTATGAACTAGGGTAAGTACTGTTTACATAGTATAGAGAGAAAAGTTATAAAAAGGACCGCGCCATGATGAACATAGGTTTAAACTTGTTTTAGTTATATGAACACCCTAATTTATAAAGCAAGGGTCGAAATAATTCCCCATGATTTTGATGATTGTCAAGGCAAGTTTTTAAAGTAATGATTTGTTGATTACCATAAATCTTGCATGCTAGGTTGACAAAGGGGACGATAATTATGTTGGAACCTTCGATTTGCCAATAATCGGAAATGATACTCTTGGTTTGTCAAAGCTCATCGGGACTATGTAACTGTACCCATTGCATGCAAAAATTTGGATGATGTACATGGCATCACTGTGGCCAAGAATCGTATGGTTATAAAGCAACCTCGAACCCTAGCTGGGCATTCTCGCCTTCTCCTTCGCGCCCTTTGGCTGCTCTGCTACCATGCTTCTTGTCTACACAATCTCTTGCCTTTGATGTTGGCAGTCTCCTTGCTCGTTGTTTCTCCTCGAATCTCATCCTGAATGCTTGACAGAGGAATGCTGTCAAAAAACTGATTGTTACGTGGGTTTAGGTTTGTGATACTTCCCTTAGGGTTTCTCCGTCGTAGCTCACTCCGTTTTGGAGTCCATTGATGTACTGTCCTTCCTCTCTTTAGCTTGGTGATGACAGTTGATGTCTTGCTTAACCATAGTAGTCAGTGTTTAGGGTTTGCAGCATTTACGGTTTTGTGTTGAGAGTGGTTGCGACCCAAGAATATTTACCAGCTGAACTTGTTGTTCATGTCCTCCGTCGCTGTAGGTATTTGCTGAGTTAGAAATCCTTCCTGTCTCATAGTAGATGAATATTTTCATCCTCTTCGCCCTGGTGGTTACTTTACTGCTCGTGGGTGGTCACGCTTCGGTAAAATTTTAGGTGAGAACTCCTTATTTCAAAAGTCATTATCATTGCAGTTTGGTTTTCATCACACAGTTATTTAATTTGTAAACCAGTTTTTAACTCTTTTGTTCTCCTTGTTCACAGGTGTTGTCCTGTCTCCCTCTGCGTGGTTTGATGCGAGGTTGAGGCAATAGTTGCTGGTTCATGGTAATCCTGGTTTAAACATGGCATTTCCTCCTTGTTTGGTCCCTTGGGGACATTTGTGGGTTGATGCGTCATGGCCTACAACCCTTGTGGTTTTGATTTATCCTGTTACTTGGTTGTTGTTTTTTTAGATGATGATGAGACCCTTGCGTTATGCGGGGTGCTCCGGCTCCAGTCGTGACTGTAATTTCTAGTTTCGTTTAGTTACTGTGTAAAATGTATAATGAAAGGAAGGCTATTTATGCCATGCTCTTGATTACTTGTAGAATCCGAGGGATTTGGAAGGTCTTCAGACTCTTTGTTTAAATATCTACTGTATATTTTGATATTTGCAGGGTTTTACCCTAACTCCGCCATAAAAAAAATGTTTACAGTTTCTTAAAAAATATCTTTATTTATGATGTATTTCTGTAAATTATGGGGTTATTATTTATGTTGTATAATGTTTGGTTAATCTCGATAAATCGAGCATACTGTCACTCTGTTGGTTATTTCCTGCGCATTAATGTACTTGATTTTTACCCCGTAATATTTTTAAATTTATTTGCTAGGGTTTTCTGTACATTACTTTTATATTAATTTACTTTTTTAAAAGAATTGTAATGTTGTTATATAATTGTTACCCTTTGAAATATAATGACTTTATGTTTTTTAATGAAGTACTTATGTATCTATCAGATATAGCTTTTGAGTACATAAAATATATTTTGTTTACTGTTTACTATAATAGGATAAAAACATTACTTTATCTACATATTAATACTATTCTTATAATTATATATTCATTAAATTTTTTCCTTGTTTATTTATAATCAAAGAATAAGATCGTAATTTATTATTATGTTCTTATACTTACTATACTAAATAATTTATAGAAGTACTCTCTGTATTCTTTATTGTCTTGTTTATGTTACAATGTTAATATTTATAAAATAAAGAATAAGAACTAACTATGTTCTACATTTGTTGACATCTTAAAAAATATAGGTTGGTAGTTCTAGATTTTTGTTTATGCTTAGCTAGATGGAATAGAATGAATGAATAACTTACATTACTATCCATAAGTAAATTTTGATACCAACTAAATTATCTATATAAGTAAATCAAGATTCTAGCTATTCTTTCTTTCAATTTGATTATTATACATGCAGTAGTTAAAACTGGAAAGAAGTAGACTGTAAAGTTGTAAAGCATTTTTATTTAGCTTAACCCTACTCTAGTTTAACTATTATACTCTTTTCTTGAATCCAAATAAGCCATAAGATTACTGAAGGTAAATACTTGTATCAAAAAATGTTTTATCTACCCACACATACCACTATCAGTAAATAATATAGGTTCTTTCTCTATTTCTAATAAACTGATAGTCTCAGACCAGGTTTAACACTACTCCTGGTACAAAATATATTTCTTCTGATAACAAAATAAAAGGAAATATTCTATAATTCCACTAACATTTTATTCTACATTTTCAACATACTATCTTTATTTATAATTTCACCACCTATGCTGGAGTACGGTGTGGATCACTCCAAATGAGAAAAAACACAGGTAGGGTTTTATTTCTCATCAAAATGATTTTATTACTAAACAAACTAAGAACAAATTCATTACTAAACCATCTAAATCTTTACATCATAAGCTACAATGCATCATTTAATCACACACAAATAATACACAAAAATTAATAAATAACAGAACCTGTTCTTGAGCTTGGACGACAACAGCAATGGGAGGTCATTCCTCCCTACCAACTCCTGGAGGACGCTCAAACAACGACTCCTCAGGACCCCCAAGCTTGCTCTGGTCTCCCTGATTGGAACTAGGTGCAACAATAATCAAGTACCAGTCTTCAGACTCAATACCAATCCTGAAATTATTAGTAAATTCTCTCAGCTAGCAAGCTGTATCAAAGCAAGTTACTGCAGATTATCTCTCAAAACACCTTCCTTATAGTTTTCCCTTTTCCCCGATGAATTCCTTGAAGTTCATTCCTCCTGAATGATTCTTCTCCTGGAAAATATCTGAGCAACCTCAGCTCTATTCATTGGGTACTTTTAAAAGATTGCCTAGGTCTTTTTGGGTTAGTTGTCATTTATTGAGCCACCTGCTCAGATCCTACTTTCTTGGGGAATCATGACCCCAAATGTAGGGAAGTTGCCACCTGCAACATAGGAAGGGTTTGAGGATGCTGCCACTTGTCTTTTGTTCTCCACCTAGTTCCTTCCACCAATTTGACCAGTAACACTCTTATTAACAACTCTCCCAAGCTGTTGTCTCCACTTTTTATTTATTTAAAATAAAATATTTAGAATTACATTCCACTTCTTTTGACTCTGCTGAGTCATTAGTTCCTACTTAGCATTAAATTTAACATAATGTATTAGGAAATCAAATTAAAAAAATTAACATTATTTTACAAAATTGGGGTATGTGACAATCATGCTGTTGTTATTTTGTAAGGAAAAGAAAAACTAACTAGTAAATGAAAATGATTCAGATATGTATATTCATGAAAAATATAATAGTGCTTAGAAATACCACTTGAATGATAATAATATAACCAAAATAATTCCATAGGAAAAGCTAGTCATCCATGCCTCATTTTAAAGATATCTTGTCATCACAAAATATTTTAAGTTTACCCCAGAGTGTGTGAGATTTATAGTTATGGGTCCCATTTCTAGGATAATGAAATCCTAGGTATTTGTTGAATTAGATGTCCAGGGCCAAGCCCAACTTACAACCATTCTCAAATGACATTATAAACAATTGGCTGTGACATGTTTATTCATAAATTCTGAAAATTTTTCTTTATATTATCATTGTTTTATGAACTATGTGCATAGTGGTGCATTAACCAGATCTCTTTCACCTGATATTGCCCTGCTACCAGTAGGCCTGTTCAGTACCCCTATGGGTTTACCTTGGTACCATGCAAGCATAGTCTCACTTCCAGCGAGCCTGTTCAGTACCCCAATGAGTTTACTTGCATTTATCGAGCTTCTGTGTTGTAATTTTTTACTTAGCATTGACCCGCTGCCAGCAAGGCTATTCAGTAACCCGACAGGTTTTCCTTGTATAAGAATATTAAATATTTGGAAGCCGAATGGTACTAGATCGTATTAAGTCCTGCTAAACACATAATTCAATTTTGTAAAATAAACTTATAAGTAATTTCATAATAGCCTTAACAATAGCTCATGTCAAAAGAGAATAACTTAAAGCTGCTCTTTGACCTTACAGCCATTCTTCTTCACAAAAGGTAAGTAATGTTCCCCACAAACAAAAATTCCACTTACTCTCGAGTTATCACAAAAATACTTGAGTGACAAGTTTTGATAACAAGGATAGGATGAACTAGTAATCCATAGGTGTAAGATGAGATTGTGAAAAGTATAATAATGAAAGTAGGTCTGTCAAGCAACTATTCAAAAGAGCAAATTAGAAATATACATGTCTAAATCAAAATAACAAAAACCATATGAATCATAGAAGAGCTGGTTAAGAATGATATACAGAGGATTGTTTTTTATTCACTATAAGCTGTAAATTTCAAAAGTACCCCAAGAAAGGTTAAGATACTTCATGAATGTTTTAAAATACTTCCCTTTTCCAAATAATACTCCATGAGCTTCTTATAGAGATAAAGTACTTGTAATCAAACTTGACTTATTAAATGATTCAATTGATTCATGAAAAAATATATAACATTATAAATGAAAAGAAAAATAGTCCCTTGTAAACAATCTATTAGAAATGGTTCTTATTTATTTAGAAAAGCAAACACATTTACATATATACAAGTGATGATAACCCAAAATACATTTTTTTAAGGATCAGGAGGAGGAGGAATAGCTTCCCCTTCAACTAATTCCATTTCCTTTTGCTGCAAAACATTCTATATGAACTCTTGTTTAGATGTTGGCTACTGATAAAGTCTAAGTCTGTGGCCATTTACTACAAAGGAAACTTGTGAACCATCAATTGTCTTAATTTCTACTCACCCATTGTCAAAAGCTGTAACTACTTCATATGGGCCCATCCAACGGGTAGTCCACTTTCCTTTGACAATTTTAAACCATGAGTTGAATAGTAGTGCCCAATCTCCAGTATTAAATTGCTTTTGCTTAACAAATCTATCATGCCATGTCTTTCATTGATTTTTAATTAGCATGGTTCTAAGGAGTGCATATTGTCTAATTTCATCTAACTCATTAATTTGTAACACTCGTTGTTTATGTGCTTCATCCAAATCCATGCCTAATTGTGCTGCCATACAAAAGGTCTTATCTTGAAATTCAATAGGTAAAAGGACTTATTTTCTATACAGTAACTCATAGGGGGTATGTCTAGTAGTGTTTCTCCATGTTATCCTATAGGCCCATAAGGCCTCCGGGAGTCTATCTTCCCAATCCTTATGATGTAAGTGAATGGTTTTAGTTAAAATGACTTATAATACTTTATTGGTTTATTCTACCTGACCATTAGCCTGAGGGTGATAAGGTGAATATTTGCAATGTCAGATGCCATATTTTGTAGTGAGTTCTTTCATTAATTTGGAAGTGAATTGAGTACCTTGGTCTGTGAAAATTTCTCTAGGTACACCAAATCAGGTGAATATTTCTTCATATACAAATTCTACCACTGATTTCTTTGTAGCCCTAAACAAATCTTTAGCTTCTACCCATTTGGTGACATAGTCTGTGCAAACCAAGATATATTTCTTTTTACGAGACATGGGAGAAATTGGTCCTACAAAATCAAGAGCCCATTTCTTAAAGGGTTCAATCATGACTTGGGGTTGTAGGGGAATCTGATCAGATGACGTAGGTCTACCCATTATTTGGAAAATATCACATCCTTTGACATATTTGGCAGCATCCTTAAAAAGGGTTGGCTAGTAATAACCAGAGTGCGATACTTTATATGATGTCTTCCTATCAGAAAAATGCCCTCAACGTGGTCCATCATGCCATGCATGGAGGATGCCTATCATTTAATCCTCTCACACACATCGTCGAATAATAAGATCTGGATTAGTGTGGAAGAGGTCATTATCAACCCAAGAATAATTAGAAATTTGTACTATAATATGACACTTCTCGTGTGGGGACAAATGGTTTGGTAATTTCCCAGTTGCTAAATATTTGGCAATATATACAAACCAAGGGGTTTGAATAGACACAACAAATAAATGTTCATCAAGAAAAGTGTCATCAATGGGCTTAGCACCATCATCATGTTGAATGCGGGAGAGGAAATATGCTACTAGATTTTCTTTACCAGGTCGATCAATGATGATGATGTTAAAATCTTGCAATAGAAGGAGCCACCGAGTCACTCTACCATTGGTAATGGGTTTATTAATTAAAAATATAATGGTAGAGTGATCGGTATGTACAAGAAATTCGTAACCCGTAATGTAATGGAAAAATTTATTAATAGAATAAACTACTGCCAAAAATTCTTTTCCGTAACAGTGTAACTTAGTTCAGCAGGAGTCAAATTCTTGCTAATAAAATAAATGGCATAAGGTGCTTATCCCTCTTTTTGGCCGAGGACTCCTCCTATAGCTATATCAGAGGCATCGATGGATATATGAAAAGGAAGGGACCAATTGGGACCCTTGATTATTAGAGCCACTGATAGTTTAGATTTTAGAATTTCAAAAGCACTTTCACAAGATTATGTCTGCTGAAATTCTACATCCTTTGTAAGAAATTTAAACATTGGTTCAGCTATTTTAGTGAAATTTTCAATAAAGTGGTGGTAATATCCTGCATGACCAAGAAATCTTCTTACCTCCTTTTGATTTTTTGGAGAGGGAAGGCCAACAATTACTTCGATCTTAGCAGGATGTACCTTAATTCCTTGGGAGGAAACATGGTTTCCTAAAACAATACCTTTTGTCAGTAACATTTTACATTTTTCATGACTAAGGGATAGATTCATTTCTTGACATCAGATCAGGACCTTCTTGAGGTTTTCAAGAGTTTCTTGAAAGGTATTATTACCATAGGACATAAATTCATCCATGTATACTTCCACACAGTCATGTATAAGATCAGAAAAGATTCCTAAGACTACTCACTGAAAAGTGGCAGGTGCATTACATAAGCAAAATGGAAAAACTCTAGAAGTGTATGTTCCCCAAGGGCATGTAAAAGTGGTCTTGTCTTGATCTTCATGTGATATTAAAATCTAGTTGTAACCACTATATCCATCAAGAAATGAAAAATACTATTTACCTGACAAGGTATCTAACACTTGATCAATAAAAGGTAAAGGAAAGTAGTCTTTAAGTGTGGATTTGTTTAGCTCCCTAAAATCAACACAAATGTGCCATTTCTGTGTGACTTTATTTGCATCTACTACTAAAGGAGAAACCCATTTACTATCAAATATAGGATAGATGAAACCAATAGTGAGGAGTTTTTGTAATTCCTCTTTTACTATATCCTTTTGAGCAGGATTCATCCTCCTCTGCGGCTGCCTTACAGGTGAAATGTTTGGATCCATTTAAATATGGTGAATACAAGTGTCAGGGTGTATACCCTTGATATCGGTGTATTCCCATGCAAATTCTCTAGCTTTTTTTTTTAAGAACTTTAAGCAGATGTGCTTGTTGGTTTTCACTTAACCCTGCGTTTATATGTAGAAATTTTTCGGGGCCAACCTCACAAGGTATGGTATAGGGTCCTGTATGATCTTCAATCGTGAAGACACAAGGTGTATCCATAAAAATTGATAGATCCATATTCTCTTCAAACTCATCTCAGAAAATATGATTGAATTGAGAAAAAGACTGAGGAAAATATGTACAAGTTGTTGAAGAAACAAACTGGTTTAATACATTCTCAGTGGTCTGCTCCTAAAGTTCCTAGGAGAAATCAATGGGGAGGGAGAGGTCATCAAATTTTTCATCCCCTAAAAAAAAATTTAACCACCATGAGTTTTCATTTATTAGTTGTGATGGAGGGTATAAAATAAGTCTCTGCATAGACAACCCATTGGAAATAGTCATCTCCCCATCCCTACATCCTATAAAAGCATTTGCAGTAGATAACCATGGTCTTCCCAAGATAATAGGATTACCTTTAGAAGGATCCTTTGATTCTATGATCATAAATTTGACAAGGTATTCCCATGAGGCTATTGATACAATAATGTAACCCAAGACTCTAGTAGGTTTAACCGTAGTATGGTCTGCTAGTTCTAGGATGGGAGGGGTAGGTCGGAGAAATTTTCCTAACTGTAAAACTTCTCATACTGTGGTGGTCATCATGTTGATATCAGATCCTAAATCAATTAATGCATTTTCTATGGAGGTATTATTTATAATTGCAGTCACTACTGGGGCTCCTGGATTTGTATATTTTGCAATCCGAGACTAATCTGTCATACATTCAGACATCTCTCCTATAACATGAATTGTGAGAGGGTCCTTTTGCTTCTTCCCTGGGAATTTAATGGATAGCTTCTTTATTACCTTGCTGTAGATTGGTATGTCCTTGATAGCTTATAATAGAGTAATTTTGACATAGGTATTCTTTAATTCATTCAAAATGTCATACACCGGATGAACTACAAGTTTTTCTCTCACTAGTCTTTCCGGGAATGGAGGAACTCTTTGCTCATGAATAGTTTCTTGTGGAGGATGGGTGTGTACTGGAATCTTTGGAATGTTCACATCCTCCAAAATGACATCATTCATGGGTTCATTTGAATCCTCTTGTTCTTTATTTTTCTCATGAATGATGATTGATTACTTGGGTTTATCATTCATGACTCTTCTAGATTGTAATTGAATCTCATGTATAGGTACAGTCGAAATAAGGTACGATGAAAGAGTTTGCAACTAAATGTTGTTAAGAGCTTGAGTTGGTTTATTATTTGGGTTAGGTATTGGTTGTGCAGGTAATAATTTCGGTTGAGGAGGATTTGTGTTCTTGAAGTGATGAGGTTGTTGTGTGATGAAAGGAACTGGAGGCACAAATCTAGGTGAAATTTGCTGGAAATTTTTTTGGTTCCGAGGATAAAGATGATTAGGTGCAGAGACAGGTTGTGACTGAGGGTATGTTTTTCCTCTCCACCCTTGTGACAAATATTGTTGCTGTGAAAATTGAGGAGGAGGGTATTGAGGTGGCCAATTCTTCCAACTTGAATTGTTCCATCATTTAGGTGGTTGATATGGATAATAATAGAGTGGAGGTTGTGGTGGAAAGTTCTGATACGCTAGTTGGTATCTAGTTTTCCAAGGAGGCCTCCAAGATTTTTCGGCTACATCCCCACTCTTATAGATGGCTTGCAACCTAGGAAAGGATGGGCATTTATCTATTGGATGCTCTTATGTACATATGTGACATTCAGAGATGTTGTTTAATGGAAATTCCCTTTGGGGATGTTTGGTCCAACATCTTGGATAAAAAATGCTCATTTCTACTTGTTCTTCATCCTCCCTTTTCTTGTCTTGTAAAGCATCTAGTTGAGAACCCATTGCTCCAAAGATATCAATATTGCAATTCTCCAATAGGTTTCCTAACTCGACCCTTGTAACTCCACCTGAACTAGGAATGTTTGATCTTACATTTCTACTATAAGGCTCTTGAAATTTTTTCCCAACTTTCCCCCTACTTCTAGAATAATTTTTACACATCTCACCGATTTGCGCAAAGGTTTTATGAGAAATATTACCAGCTACCATGAGATTAAGACTTTCTAACAAGTCCCCGGAGATCCCTTTAAGGAAAAGTGTACGTACTCCATCTTCTCGGAGGTCACTATATTTTGATTTATGTAATGTATAAATGAACCTTTCGATATAATCCTCCAAGATTTCATATTCAAGTTGTTGTATCTTGAATATATCAAGTTGAGAGTCCTTAGGTTTGCAATACTCTTGATATTTTCACAAGAATGGGGTTTTCATATCATCCTAAATCCTAATAGTGGATTTTCCTAATCCCATGAACCATGTCAAGGCGGAATCTTTTAGTGTAGTGGGAAAGAGTTTTAGTTTGATAGGATCTTATAGATAATTATAGCTCCTACAAAGGATATCGAACTCGAACAGGAATGTGTTTGGGTCCTCACAATGTTTTCCATAGAAAGTAGGTAATAAAGAAGGAGGGATGTTTTTCATAGTTACATCCTGCATAGTGTCGAAAAGAGGAAACCTGAAGGTAACCTCAATTCGATTTACCCCTTCTCCTTTGTCATTTCTAACTTCGTCATGATATTCGTTTTCTCCCCATCTCTCCATATAGGCTAGGTTTTTAACGTAAATATATCTAGGAGGCTCCTTTCGAGGTGATAATGGGGCTTCCCAATGGTCTTTTTCAGGAGAGATCTTCCTCTGATCAACCATGTTTTTATTGAATCCTAGAGGGATAGTAGGTTCTACTATGGAAGTTTCAATTTGTGAGATAACTGGATCTACAGAGTTTCTAAAGAGAGATTTTACCTAGGTAGGATCAACAAATTCAATGAAATTTGGATCTCCTAATAGTGAAAAAGTTGTATTATTTGGATTCAAGACTAGTGGAGGGTTAGAGGTTCCTAGTGGCTAATACTATTGAACTTCCTTAAGAATGAGGTCCTTAGGACCTCCTGCTAAGGTTCCTTCTCCTTCTATGGCTTCCCTGATAATATCTCCTGAGAGAGCCTCCTTAGGTTTTAGGGTAGAACTACTTGCTACATGCGTCTTTCAATACCTTTCTGCCAAGTTAGTGGTTGGGGTATTATGTCCCCTGTAAAAGTTAGTCTGAATTTCAATAAGTTTTCCTGTCTTAACAAATCTACCCTGACGATCTCTAAGTCTGGTCATGAAAAACTTTAAACTAAAGAAAAACCTATGCTACTACTATTGTTGGATTTGGGGGCACCTATTATACAATATATGTAGGTTCTTACCTCTCATCTTACTGCTCCCCCGCCACCAGCCTATTACTAAGCTTCATAAAGAAGTCCATCTATTCTACCTTACAGAATAAATCCCCAACAATGGTGCCAAAATGTTGGGTGTTATTATGTCTAGATTAATTCACCTAATATTTAATTATCGACCGGGGTTGGTAGGCTTAGAGTTGACAAAAAATATATGTGAAGGTAGACGAATTCCTAGGGTGTCGTGGAAATATTTTAAAAAATAAAAGATCGAAAGACATTTAAAAATGAAAAACCGAGTCAAACTCCTAAGAATTCAACTATTAAAGTAATTGAACCGGAACAGAATACTAAACCAAATGATTGATAATCTATTTTATATAAGCAAATAACTTTAGACTGAAAATGATACTATCAACAACTAACTTTTCAAATGAAAGACTAGAATGCAAAGAAGGCCTAATTTATAAATAAGTTGAAAACTTAATAAAGGAAACAAGTAAAAACTTAATAAATAAATCTTAATAAAAAGAAACAAGTAGAAAACTTAATAAAGAAACTTAATAAAAAGAAACAAGTAGAAAACTTAATAGGAATGTCTTTGAATTCTATCCTACAAGTCTTTTTCAGTTAATGACACAATGAAAATGAACAACCTACAAAGTACTAGTATATTTTCCTAAGAATAACACATCTATTACTAAGTTTTACATGCAAATGGATAAATCAATCCAAAGGCATGAGTACAAAACAATACAACACTAAAAAGGAATAAGAAATAAGCTTAAGAAACAAAACACAACATAGGTTAAAACATGTTCAAGGTGAAACAAGGTAGGGAAAAGGATAGAACTTTAATAAATAATTTAAAACAATATAATTTTAACTTTAAAGTTAAATAGAGCTATCATCTAACTATTATAGTCAAAGAATACTTCAAATACTAAAGAAACTAAACTTAAAACAATTTCAAAACACATTAAAAACACTAAAAATGAAACGATAGGATGAATGACAGACTGAACTGCGAGTCTGAAAGAGGTGACTGAATGACAGTTCAAACATGTTGTCCGAATGACAGTCTACACAATTAAAATAATAGAAACTAACCTAAATGATCTAACCTTCAGTTGAATTTATGCATATGTAAATATAATGCAAAGAGACAATAAATAAACCTACTTATTAATCAAATTTGACAATGAAATAATCTTAAACTAATTCATAATCATAAAGCAATCATTAGGAAACAAAGTGAAATTTAAATAAACTTATACAGAAAGGAAATAAACAGAATTTATTCTAATTTAACTTGATGAAAAGCAATCTACTCTATCTACTTGCAAATAAACTGAACAATAAAGTTGGAAATGAAATGATTGAAAGTAAATTGAAGACAAACTACGCACACAACTAGCTATTTAAATTCATAAATAAAATACATTACAGGAAGCAAATGAAATAAATGTTTACAATAATTTAATAATTGAAACAAACTAGAAATTAAACTAACTACAAAAGAAGAAAGGTAACACAACTACAAGAAAATAATCCTATGGTTGATGAGGGGGCCTCTTAGCAATTAGGGGTGGTGCCTAGCTAACGCTTACTTGAATGCAATCATAAACAACAAAACATCGAAATTATATTAAAAATAAGGAATAGAGTTACATAGCTCATCTCAAAAACTAACTATTTAACTAATGAATTGATCAACTCTTTAGCTCTGTGCATGGAGGCGTTTATATACACAATGTTTACAGAGATGAGAAAGATGACCCTTTAGTGGTTGACTACTCTCTAAATTTAGTCAACAATTACTGCAATCAACTGATCAAATGCCAATGCACAAAACTATTCCTTCTTCAGCGCGAACGAATCTCTTCAATGTGCGTGATGTGGCATACACCTCCTTCTTTAGTGTGGCTGGTGGAGTGGTGTTGGAAAAAGGAGAGAACGCTGGTGATTCTTCTAGAATGTGAACCATTTCATGACCTAAATGCATGGACCGGTGCTGTCATGTCGAGCAGAGGCAGCGTGATGGTGAGTCTTCTAGAACTAGAGCCATTCTATCACCCATATGTGTGGACGATAAACAGTTTGCAAAACCGTTTCATTCTTTAACACTAGGAATCTGTCTTCAACAGTGTACAGTATGGTTAGCGATTTGAACGATAAGCTAAATAATGAGCTGGATATGCTCTATACATATCTAGCTGAACGCATTGTCTGTTTGTTGGTGCACTAAGGTCTGTGAAATCAATCCTGTGCTAACATTTTCAATGCCTGGAAACCTACCAATGAATATCGCACAATCTAATCTGCGAGATGGATGGTAAGCTTCACATGTTATGCACATATTCAGCTGAATGCGTTTCTATTTGTTAATTTGTCCAAAAGACTATATAACCTTTAAACAAATATACACATAAATTATTATATCAAATGTGGTTGAAACAATGTCAATTTTAATCAATAAAATCGTAAAATGATAATAATAAATAGATTTTACATAAACCTTAAATTCATTCATACCTTGGGCTGAATAGTGATCTACATGATAGGAAATATGCAAAAAGATGACAAAACATATGTTTAAATGAGTAATTTAACTACCAAAAATGATGACAAATCTGGGATCAACAATCATACCAGACCTTCATCCAACCAAAGAGATGTGCTAAAGTTGAGAAAAGGTTATATTGAAAGTGAACCCCACATCAAACACTTCCTTGACATGACACAAACTAAACTCTATGATAGATTAAGGAATGAGCACACACAATTGAACCTAGGCCAAAGGTCCGTTGAGAAATGTAAACCATGGTACGTTCGTATATGCATTGATCGGAACACATGTTGTTGTAGATACCATGCAGATTATGAATATTTTTATGACACGTATAAACATATATTTTGTGATTTGCATACTAACATTGAGCAGGGCTACAATGAAGCCATAATACCACTGAATGCATCAAGAGATTTTATCTGCAATGTCATGTGTCCAAGGAATGAAGGAAAAAATTATTATGGAAAATCATGTCTATATGGTAATTGTTCCAGGTGTAGTGGGTTTTCTATTTTGAACAATTGCATTCATGGAAGTGATGAGCATCAATTTGGAAGATTGTGGAGATGCAGAGCTTCAAGTACACAACCTATCAATGAAATAGTGCAAAAGAAAGTAAAAATATTGCATTGGTGAAGTCACAGGTGAAAATGATTATTGCATGTTTTTCCTCTTACACATTCGGTTTCTACATATACATACTTTAAATTTCACATTCGAATACGACCCTTGTTTTCATGGAAATAGGTACGGGTATATGATTTTTTTATGGAGTTCTACAACAAAACTGAGCAGTATGTTTAGCATGTTCATGTAGCGCAATGGCAGGATGAGTAGTACTAAAAATGCAGGGAAAAATTTCCCATTGGGACCATATTGTCAATTGTGGATTTTGCAAAAAACTACACTCTTTATCCACAAAATGAAATTCAAAGTCAATACTACCATTCCAACCAGGTCAGCATCATGGTACATATTACGTATAGGCATGGCCCTGCAAGAAACATTAAAAACAAGATAATACAAAAGGAGACAAAATTTTACAAAAGTGCTTAAAGATGCCATGATCTACATTATGTTCAACATTGTTTTCAAATTTTCTATGATCAGCTAAAGGAGGGAGATAGACATATGGATAAACATTGGATATGTTCAGATAGTTGTGCGGTCCAGTTCAAAAATTCTTGAGTCTTCCAATGGATGAGTATGTTGCATAAGACTTATAATGTGCTGCATATATGGAACTAGTTTGAGACCAAGCAGAACAAAGGTGAGAATGGAAGGGTCGGTGCATGCATCAAGACCTCACTATGAAGGGAGGAGATGAGGTTTACCAGAAACCCCCATTTCAAAGATGCATAATCCATAGTTCAATGGTGCTCTAAAACATTGTCATACCAAACTAAAGTGTGACATACATCAACAGGGGAAAGAAAGAAAGTCGGGTATTTTTGGAAAGTGGTTGACATAGATCGATATGTTTCTTATAGTTCTAGCACAATACAAGGAACATGTGGATTTTATTCTGTTCGAAGCTCAAACAACCCCCTATTTGACATACGGATGCAGAAACTTGCTTGATTTTGGATCCCTTGTAGCAGTGGTGAATGGGATGAATGTGAATGCATGGATTGGGTTGATGATTAGGATCATGTGTCACTTGTAGTAGACCCACGTGTAGTCATTGAAACAACCCACTTAGAGGAGGTCCAATCAGCAATTTTGACATACTACGACCATGTCTCAGATCTTGTACAACCAGGACACATATATGCAGTTGTTTCCTTGAAATACAATGAATGGGGCATGTATTATTGGTTTGAACGATGAATTCAAGGTAAGAAAATAATGAACAGATCATTGATTGATGATAAAGGCAATGAATTTCCTATTGGCTCGATGGTGGTTGAGGGTGAATATCTTACACTAGATGGGATATCAAGAAGAACTAGTGGGCATGTATTCGTGGATTACAGACCATCTTCTGTGGTATATCAATTCACAAACTTGATTGTTGGCATGAACATCCATCTACAGACAATGTCAAACAAGAACTCAACCATGGTATGATACTTCTTGCCTCATTTAGAGCACAAGAGTTTTATGGATACAATTATCAATATAGAGGATCCAAATGGCTATATTGAATGAGATTGGGTAATTGCGCTTACACTCCTCTTACACTACCATAGTAGCCTATCATTTGACCACTCCTACCCTTAATGTTCAACAAATCATATGAGATGACTATTTATATATGTTAACCACTCCCCCTCAAACTTGCACAACATAGTTCACATACACAATGAGGCATGGGTAGGGCTGGTGCACCGTTTCGAGGGTTGCATGGACCCCATTGGGGTGAAACCCTAGTTTGAAAAATATATGTTGGAGGCATTCACGGGCCGTGTGGAGTTAGGTGGGAGGCCACCTTGGCCATAATCATGTGCCATGATCACAACGGAATAGATGGTTCATCAATCAAAGCCCCGATCAACGTTCTATGGCGAGTTGTAGTTGGTCTGCAAAAGTCCTTCAAGGATGCCTGGGCCAATTCAAGGTCGGGGTCCAAAAATCAAATTGGGCAGAGATTTATGATTCTGTTGGCTACTATATGTGTGATTGGGCACAGTATCCATGGAAAAGCCACCCCCAGCAACCCGAAACATGGTTTTGCAAGGCCGATGCACCGTTGTCAGGATTGCATGGTGGTTACTGGGGAAAAACCCTATTTTGAAAAATATGGCATTGAGGCATGACTGGGCTATGCAAAGTTGGTGGGAGGTCACCCTAGCCATAATACCATGCTATGATTCGAATGGAACTGATGGTTCATCGATCAGAGCCCCGATCAACGTTCTATGGTGAGTTACAGTAGGCCTGCAAAAGCCGTTCAGCGATGCCTAGGCCAATTCAAGGCCAGGGTCCAAAACCAAACTAGGAAATGATTTTTGATTCCATCGGCTCCTCCAGTTGTGTTTGGGAATGGCCTCCATGGGAAGCCCATCCTTGGCCACCTGACACAGGGTTTTGTAAGGCCGGTGCATTGTTGCCAGGATTGCATGGTGGTTATTGGGGCGAAACCCTATTTTGCAAAATATTTCCTAGAGGCATGCCCGGGCCATGTGGAGTTGGGGGGGTGGGGGAATTATAGCTATAATCCTATGCCATTATCCCAACAGAACCGACAATTCATAGATAAGAGCACTAGCCAACTTTCTATGGTGATTTGTAGTAGGTATACAAAATCCATTCAGGGACACCTGGGGCAATTCAAGGTCGGGGTCCAAAAACCAAACCTAGCGGAAATTTTTGATTCTGTTGGCTCTTTCAGGTGTGTCTAGGGATGGATTCCATGGTTAGGCCACCCCCATCTGCTTGAAATAGGGTTTTTCTGGGCTGATGCACCACTGCCAAGGTTACATGGTGGTTACTAGGGTGAAACCCTAGTTTGCAAAATCTGGCCTAAAGGCATGCCCAAGACATGCGGAGTTGGGGGGGAGGATACCATGGCCATAATCTAGTGCCATGATCCCAATGGAATCAATGGTTCATCGATTAGGGCCCCAATCAATATTCTATGGTGAGTTGTAGATGGCCTACAAAAGTCGTTCAGGGATGTTAGTGCCAATTCAAGGCCTGGGTCCAAAAACCAAACTGGGCAGTGATTTTCAATTACGTTGGCTGATGTAGGTGTGTTTTGGAATGAAATCCATGGGGAGGACACCCCTGGCCTCCCAACACAGTTTTTGGCAAGGCGGTGCACTGTCTCCAGGGTTGCATGGTGGTTATTGGGGTGCAACCCTAGTTTCCAAAATATGTCTTGGAGGCATCTTTGGGCTATGTAGAGTTGGGGGGGAGGCCACCCTAGACATAATCTTGTGTAACGATCCCAACATAATCGACATTTCGTTGATCAGATCCTCGATCAATGTTGTGAGTTGTAGTAGGCCTGCAAAAGTCATTTAGGGATGTGTGGGCCAATTCAAGGCCGGGATCCAAAAATGAAACCGGGCAGTGATTTCCAATTCCATCGACTCCTATAGGTGTGTTTGGGAATGGTCTCGATGGGAAGGCCACCCATGACCTTCCAACATAGTTTTTTGCATGGATGTTGCATTGTTTCCATGGTTGCATGGTGGTTACTAGGGAGAAACCCTAGTTTGAAAAATATGGCCTAGAGGCATGCCCGAGCGCTATTGCATGACAAGTTCTACCTATCTCTCTTGGGTTGTGTGCCTATGTGAGATATCATTTGCATATTCTCTCTACCACTAATTATCATTTCTTGTGTTCATCTATTTTCATGCGACTTTCAACTTAAAAAATGGAGTCTAGATCGACAAACCCTCAACTCCGTTGGTGTCCTATCATGCCATTACCTCTAAGGGGCCCTCTCCACTGTGTTTGCATGGCCCAGTGACTTCATTGTGCATAAGTTTTTTAAACTAGGGTTTTTATCAGTTTCCTTCAATGCAACTATCGCATCAGTGGGTCAACTCTACAAAACCATCCACCGTGCTAGTCTTGGTAGCATTCTCATATCAAAATTGCCCATACACACTTGCTGGAGCCAATGGCATGCAGTATTGCTAATCTGTCTAGTTTTTCGCTCCGAAACCAAGATTCACCAAATATCCTTGAACAACATTTTCATGTGAATTTCGACTCGACATAACTCAACAACCGAAGGTCGGATCAATGAAACGTCGACTCTGTTGGTCTCCTGGAATGCCATTACCTCGGTTTCGTAAAATAGGGTTTTGTTCAGTTTCCTTTAGCGCAACTCTCGCATTGGTGGGTCAACTCCATAAAAACCTCCACCGTGCTATTCTTGGTAGTGTTCCCACATCAGAATTTCCAATAAACACTTATCGGAGCTAGTGACATGAAATCTTGCTGCTACGTTTGGTTTTTCGCTCCTAGAACAAGAGTCACCAAGTGTCCCTAAACGACATTTTCATGCAACTTTCAACTCGACATAACTTGACAATCAGAGGTCAGATCGATGAATCATCAACCCCATTAGTCTCTTGGCATGCCATTACCTAGAAACCAATACACCATATACCTAGAATCTATGTACCTACACTACAACAAAGAAACTAGAGTTTTATGAATTACAAGTAGAAACACATAATTGTATGAATTAGAAGTAAAAAATCATACATGAATTACAAGTATATAGCCAATTAGGGTTTCATGTATTGAAAGAAATTCCTGTACATAGATATGATGTGTTATTTTAGTCTCTCTTATGTAGAACCACTTAGACCATATACCTAATCTACAAGAGAAAATAGCAAAAAAACTAGGGTTTCATGAACTACAAACCATAAACCTAAAAACTAGGGTTTATAAATTTACACATATAACTACAAACTAGGGTTTTATGAAGTAGAAATTCACATACATAGAGATCATGTGCTATGTTAGTCTCACTTATGTATAAATACTTAAACCATATACCTAAGCTACATGCACAAATAGAAACGAAAACTAGGGTTTCATGAACTACAAACCACAAACCTAAAAAATAAGGATTACAAATTTACACATACATCTACAAACTAGGACCATATACTTATGTAAATAAACTTAGACCATATACCTAATATATAAGAACAAATGTCAAGAAAGCTAGGTTTTCTTGAACTACAAACCACAAACTTAAAATCTAGGGTTCACAGATTTAGACATAGAACTACAAACTAGGGTTTATGAACTCATTGGTTTTATATCATTATATTTGTTAATCTCACTCAACTAGAAACTAGTAGACCATATACCTAGAAGATATGTACCTGCACTACAACATAGCTAGGTTTTCATGAACGAAAAACCACAAAACTAAAAACTAATGGTTCAACCATTTTAGATGTAGAAATAAAAACCAAGGTTTATGAACTCATTAGGTTTAGATAATTATATTTGTTAGTGTCACTCAACTAGAAACCAATATACCATATACATAGAAGATATGTACCTTCAGTACAACAAAGAAACCAAGGATTTATGAATTACAAGTATAAACAAATAATTGTATGAAATAGAAGTAGAGATGCATCAACTTAATTAACATAAGGGTTAAATTTTCCCCATTGATTAACATCAACTTGTGCAATTTGAGCATGATAAATGATAACGAGTATTTCATTTGATTAGTCTACAAAGAATATGTGACATATGACTACAATCCTAGGCTTGATCATATACAAACAAAAATCTACTTTATAAGAGGCCACAAGAGATGGTTAGGTAGGGTTGGTGTTAGCATTTTCCTCCTAGGTTTAGGGTTTCCTCGTTGATTCTAAACCGTAGGTTATGCATGCTAACCCCAAAACACTATTAGGGTTAGGGTTTTCTCATTGATTATAAATCCCAGGTTATGCATGCTAACATTTAAACTTCAATTAGGCTTAGGGTTTCCTTGTTGATTATAAACCCTAGGTTATGCATGCTAACCCTTAAAATTTAGTTAGCCTATGTCAAATAAACAAGCACAAGAGATCGTTAAAATTGCAAGTGCTCAACAATAGCATAAAAAATATGCATGTATTCAATGAGAGTAAGAAATGTCAACTTCATCTTCAAATGATATGAATTGCCAAATTTATCAAAATCAATGTTTGCCAAGTAGATGTAACAAATGCGAGACAAGAATAGTCATGTTCAATATGATTCTGAGCTCATCAATACTATGAATTTCTAGTCAATCAAATGGCAAGAGAATATCATTCTGTAACACCCCTTTTTGACCCCATTTGCATTAAATATATATATGATGAAATATTGTATAGAATCACGGCAAGGAGCTCAAAGCCAAGGCACTGCCACTGATTGATGTTTTGTGTATATGTGATCAAGGTTGATGCCTATGGTTTATGGTGCTGATTCGAGCACAATATATAATTTTGGACATCATATAAATATGCAATTTAAATTAAAAATCCACAACCAGCTAAGTCAATGCAACAAATCATGAGATGGGGGCATGATTTCCTAAGGAATAGGGAGGGGGAATGTTTAACCTTGAGCCATGGGGGAAAATCCATGTGTCAAAAGAAAACACCCAGAAAATGTATGCCCATTTTTCCCCTCATGCACTCATGTTTTCATCTTCCCTCACATTGTGGGGAGTGGCGGGACGTTTTGATCATCCATCCTTCATGCTTCAAGTTTCTTGTTCTTTTTTCTTTCTCTTCATTGTGCATGTCAAATCCATCATCAGGATCTCACTGAAACATTGTGGTCCATTCTAATCTTTCCCTATTCCATTCTGTGAATGTGCACTGTGCATTCACCAGTTTTTCAAAACTGTGTTTTGTTCTGGGTTGTTGTCGATTGTTTAGACCTTCAGTGTTGTTTTTCATTGGTCTCTTTTGTCATAGAGGGGGTGGAATCTTGTTTTGATGTGTTAACATTGTGTTCTGCTGTGTGTGCCTATTTTTTCCTTGGTCTGAAATGGTCTGGAGTGGAATTGGATCTGAACTATCTTGATAAACCTATTGTAGGAAGGAAACTCAAAAATAGATCTACAGGGGTTGGTTTTCTTCTTTGCACACCTTGAACAGCACTGGGAGGGAAGGCATAGCCTGAGGGACTAGGTAGCATGGAAGGGGATGCTTCCTTATGTTTGGTGTGTAGATTTTTTAGGAGCCAATCCTGATCTAATGCAGGTGTCCACAGCTCAGTGGTTGAGCTCACTAGCTTAGTAGTTCAAGTTTTCCAATTCCTTTGCAGCCTAATAAACCCATATGTTAGTTTGATTGGCTGGTCCTTAATGAGAATTTTGGATTAACTGACTGTAGTTTGATAAACCTAGCAGTGTATTGGCTTGTTTTTCTGTATCCTGATAAACCCAACTATGTTGGCTTGGCTAAGTTGGGTTGTATTCTTGGCTATATGTGAGCCTGCCAGTATTCCTTATTTCCTATGGAAATCATGCCCAACTCGAGGGTGGTAGTGCTACTAAGAGATTTATGAGTGCATTGGCCTATGGTTGGTTGGAACGTTGCAGCGGCATACATGGTTGTGGAACAAACTTCTTTCAAATATAAGTATCTTAGTGTTAACCTCTGCAAGTTGTATTTGCTTCATGAAATATGATGAACATGTTTAATGTGTTCAATTGATGAATTGCGTCCATTGTGTTATTGCAATTGTATGCATCTGTGTATGTTCCTTTCAATACATTTTTAAACTAAGTTATGGTTCTTAGATGGTTGGATTGGTGATGGCCTGAATGATCAAATCTACCAAAGACTTCTTTTAGCAGGTTGAATTTCCGTGGAAATTTCCTTCTGCAACCTTTCCTTTCCACAACTTGTGGGATGCGGGATGTGGAAACAACCTTCTATAAACTCTGTTCCACGCAAATTTTCCTTCCACATGCGGGATGCAGGATGTGGTGTCATGATATCTCATTCTGCAATTGATTATTTCCACAATGTTTTATTCCGCATGCAGGTTGCGGGATGAGGGACCAAAATTTTCATATTTCCCAATTCCATAGATTCAAGTTTTCCACACCGTTGAATCTTGCGGGATTGATTCTCCACCGTCGATCTATTTTTAGATGCAGAACGGTTTGTGATCATCGATTCCCATTGATATTTTCTCTGTCATTCGATCTCCTCTGAGTTTTTTCTTTGTAGGTCATTGGATTGAGCACTGACAGAAGAATTTTATCTTCTCTTGGGGAAGTTATAGAATTTTTACAGAGATGAATCGATTTAACTTCGAGCATATGTATGCGCATTCACCAAATGTTTGGGACTATGGTCGTCTTTCTCCTATGAGGTGAGAGGGGACGTGATGTAATACCCTGTGTGTTAAATCCCCAGACATATGTAATTTGTAATTGTTTATTATTGTGGCACATGGTGACAAAAAAAGGGTCTTTAAGGGCCTAGAGATGTTATTATTAATTTTTGTAAATAATTAATTAAGGAAAACAACTGGCACATCGAGGACCACTAAAAGAGTATGGGAGGCCTAAATCCACAATGTGAGGGGAAATGGGGACATTCCTAGCACTTTAGAGCTTGTTTGGTTGATCTTGGTCCATATTTATGCCTTAGTGGCTTTATTAATTGATGATCACCCAAACATTATACAAATGACCCAAATTTTGATTAATTTATCCTATGTTGGTATTATTGAGCCTAATTCATAATTTAGTGGGTCTCCTTAGTGTTTGGGTGGGTGCCACTTGTTGATTGAGCCCCTTTGGTGGTTTTGTAACTCCTTATGTAAATAATTGTGTAAATATTTGTCTAACTCTTGTGTAAATCCTTTTGTAACCCCCCTTTTCTATTTTGGGAAGATGCCTTGGCTTGTGTCACACCTCACCTCACTAATTTTGAGTTGGGTGAAGTGGCTTGGAGTCATTCTCCTTAAAATTTCGAATTGCATGGGTTGGATTAGAGTTAACCTCTTTTGGTTTACTTACTCCACCATTGGATTGACTGAAGTTGGCTTGCTATGGTTTTAGTTTGACCCATTGAGTTAGAATTACCTTATTTGTTCTATAAATACATGTTTGATATCCTTGGTTGGGGGGTTGTTTTTCATGGTTATTTTCGATGGTTGTTGATTATGGTTTTTCATAATTTTTATTTTCCTTGGTTTCCACAAATTGGCTTTGTCCTTAACCTGCACATAAATCCTAATGGTGAATGGCAATATCTTGATGGCCTATGGGGTTTGGATTACCATTGCACCTAGTAGTGGGGTGGAAGAGGAAGTATGTGGTGAGGAATAGAGTTTTGTATTCTCAAGATAATACTTGAGTTATTCTTTAGTGCACCTCTATTGTGGATCTACGGCCTTAGCTCAGGGGTGGCCTGTCAAAGTGAGATCTGGCTTGGTAGTGCCAAAGGCTGGGTGGAATTATGTCCGGATGATGCCAGTTACGCATTGATAAGATAAGTGATTTAACTCATGTTTATTTAATTTACCTATATCTGATATAATTTATTTATGGATTCAAATGAAATGTTTGATGAAATGTATGAGTTATTTGTGGAATAATTTTCTCATACAATTCAATCTATTTATGCAAGTAAATTTTGCAAAGGAATTGAAAACTAGTTTTGGGATTTTGTGCACAAATTGTTTGAGAAAATAATTATTTGGTACCTCTGATATAGAACTTATATTTATTATCCTTTTCATTATACTATATATTTTTATGGTTTTGTATCCTCAAAATGGTTTAAGACACTTCTCTTTCATGCATCTACCTTTTATTTGAAAACTAGTTCTTTGATCATACTATTTGGCATAGTTTGGAGAATTATCACATGAAGTGTTTGTAAAAATGCCTGAGTGATTCTTTTATGTTAATATCTGATAAATAATATTGAAATGTGTGTGAGAATGTGAGGATAAATCTTATTGGTAGTGTTGGGCAAATGTCTACCGAAATTCTAGATCAATTTCCAATTTCTAGCTCCTTTAATCGAATTGTTTTGAGTAGATGTGTGACTTTGGATATGAAGTGTTTGAAAAAATGTTAGAATGAGATATACCTATATTATGAATAATAAAACATGTTATTTATAGTTGGAATTTTATTTGAATTATTCTATAATATGTGGATTTAAATATTCTAGTGATTCCTAGGATTACTAGTCGATTCAGATGAGTAAAATTAACTTATTTTGTGGATTGTTTAATGGAATGTATATGGGTGGAAAGATACAGCCATATGGATGTAAGTGATCCCTGATATGGTTTACATGAGATAAAATAATCATATATATCTCTCTATTTGGAAGTTGGAAAGTTCAATTGAAAACTAGGTGCATTGCAGTGAAATTGACAAATAGTTTTGGATTCGAATATCTGTTTTTTGTAAAAGATGAATGCACATCCATATGCTCTGTTATTGGTTATTTACTTGTGTTGTAAATGCTATTTTCAAGATCTGTACCTTCACCTCTATGCGCCTCAAAACTCGGTACGATTGGTTTGATTGAATTCCAGGCAATATTTATTAACTAGTTGTATTGATTGAACTTGAAACATCCTTCATTTATGTATTTCGATCTGATCTGCAAAAGTACTTTATTTTGCTGTACATCCATGATTAAATATGTGTATAATGGTTGTAGGTTCACTTTTTGGTTCATTGTCATGGTTGTGTGTCGAATTCGTGCAATGCTAGTTGTTAGTATTGAACAACTAGTTAACTAGTTCTCGTGGAATCATTTTCATAATTACTATGTTTAATTAATTGGGAAATGCTAATTAGCACTGATTTACATGTTATTAGGTGTTAATTAGCCATTGGAATTGATAAACACTAGTTAAGTGATAAACATATGAAATTACAATAAGTAGCATCCGTTATGCTCTAATTGTCGTTAAGCATCGTAATTGGGACACTAATTACTAATTAATCATGATTAAGAGTAAATGGCCTTTAGATGTAGAATTTATGTCTGAATTGGATTGGAATGGATATGTGATGTTGCTAGAAGGTGTTAGTAGTCCTTTCCATCCCTTGGATCATACGTTTGAATAATTATTGAATTTATTTTAATTTATTTGTAATTAAAGGGACTTTGTCATGAAACAAATCTTGAAAAATGAATTTTAATTTTTGTTTAATTAATCCATTGTGATAAAATTATCTAATTAGAGTTAGAGAGCTAATGATATGTCCATCCGTCCCATTTATATCCCCAGGGGACATTACAAGTGGTATGAGAGCTTACGTTCCAACATTGTGGCTGTTGGGCCTTCTACAGAGTTATTATCTTATGTAGATGTGCATTTGGAGTTTACAAATGTGCTTAGAAAAATTAATTTGACCTCCCTTATGTTAATACAAGAATAAGAAACCTCACTTTATAGATTATTTCTTTGTATTCCTTAGAATGAATTAATATTGAATGTTTGTTGTTCAATGATTGACTGGTAATTACTATGTGGTGAATGTCTAATAATTGACTTTGACTTGATTGGTTGATGCTTTTGCATTTCCTCTTTTATTGATCATTAAATTGTTAATATGGAAATGCTTCTTGTAGTATGTCTTATTTACTGATACATTATGACTATGAATTGATAAGTAAATAATTCTAATTATAATAGTATATGTCCTAGTATTAGTTTAATGCTAAGTTATTAAGATGACATAGTTCTATTATTATTAAATATTAATATGATTTATTAAGTGGCATTTATACCTTATATTGCTTTTGTATTCTCTATGGATGGTATGCTTTTATAGCCTTATTTATGTCACTTGGATGGTGGTGGTTACATGGATGAGTCACTTCCTGGATACTTGCCTAAATTGTGTTTCTCATTCTCCTTTTATTTTATGCATGTAGTATGGTATTATATTATTTATTAATTATTACTATGATAACTTATCTAATATGATAGCATTGGGTTATGAAATTATTGCTATAATTGTATTGATATTATGGTATAACATAATAATTCTATGAGTATATTAAATATGGAATATATAGGTTATATGCCTAATACATTGTGTATATGATTAATAATAATATGATATATGATTGAAGAATTATAATATATATGTAAAACAAAAACAAGTTTATGTATATAATGCATAGTAGTAGTAAGTATGGTATGAGTGTATGATTGATATTAGTTGATGTATGTTGTTTGATATTATTGGTTACTATTGGATGTTATTGATTGACATTGGTTGATTAATGGATTATACCTATATGACATTGTCAACATTGTATGTATGCCTATTATTGGTTGTCCTTGGTTATTATGGTTGTTACATGTATGATTGATGCATCTTGGTTGATGTCTTCTGGCTGATGTATTATTATTGATGTATTGTGATCATTTTATTATCCTTGATGAATCTTGGTTGATGTATTCTGATTGTGTATTTTGATTAATGTATTCCATTTGATATATGTGGGTTGATGTATTATGATTAGTGTATTATGATAATTGTATTTTTCTTGATGAATCCTAGTTAATGTATTTTGATTAATGTATTCCATTTGATGTATGTTGGTTTATGTATTTCGATTGGTGTATTATGATAATTGTATTTTTCTTGATGAATCCTAGTTAATGTATTCTGATTGTCTATTCTAATTGAGTATTCTAATTGATGTATTCTGGTTGATGTATGATGGCTGATGTATGATGGTTGATGTGTTGTGGTTGATGTACTTTGATTGATGTACTATGATTGATGTTCGTATGGTTAGTTGATGCATGTACGGTTGTCCTTGGTTGATATTACAATCTCTATATGATTGATATACGTTGAGATATTATGAATTGATGGTCGATGTATTTATGGATGATGTATGCATGAGGGTCGTTATATGATTGATATTAGTTGATGAATAATGTCTTTTTGAGTGATCTCTAAGAAGAATTATGCTTTGTGTTGAGATGAAAAGTAATATGTTGTTATGGCCTTTTTGGTTCTTAGTTAGATTAGAGTTGTTGCATATAAATTCGCTTTGCTTGTTACATTAAAATGCAAAAGATTTAGGTGATCTTTGAAAATATTTAGCCTTGTGATCTTTGTTAAAAGTATCTTGCTAGGGTATCCTTATATTATATCAAATACCTTTGTTGAAATGCAGTAGCTAGTCTGGCTCAGGAAATGCTCAGAAATTTGCAATTTCTCTGTGTGTGTGTAATCCTTGGCGTCTACTATGATTTGATAATCCCAGTACTAAGATAACTATGTGTACATCCTTTTTTGGCATCTGAACTGATTTGAGGAATGGAAATGGAGTTTAGAATTTCTTGATAAAATTAGTGTGTGAAGGAACCTCACAGGACAATCTAGAAGGCTCGTTTTCTTCTTTGCATACCATGAATAACACTGGAAGGGAAGGCATGGCTTGAGGGACTGTGTAGAAGAGAAGAAAATGCATCCATGTGATGGGCATGTAATTGTTTAGAAGTTAAGATAGATCCAATGTGGGTGTTCATAGCTCTGGGGTTGAGCTCACTAGCTTAGTAGCCAATCTTTCCACCTCCTTAGCAGCCTGATAAACCCAACTAGAAGGATGGCTTGGATGGTAGCCTGATAAACCCATCTATTGGATTGGTTGTGTCTCATATGAATTTGTCTAAGTGTAAACCACTTCCCATGTAATCCTGATAAACCCAACTGGAAGGATGGCTTGGTTGGTAGCCTAATAAACCCATCTATTGACTTGGTTGTACCTCATGTGAATTTGGCTAAGTGTAAACCACTGCCCGTGTAAGCCTGATAAACCCAAATGGAAGGATGGATTGGATGGTAACCTGATAAACCCATATGTTGGCTTGGATGTGTCTTGTGTGAATTTTCCTAAGTGTAAACCACTGCCTATGTAAGTTTGATAAACCCAATTGTGTTGGCTTGACTAAAATTTATTGTATCCTTGGCTATGGGTGAAGTCTGCTAGTGTTCCTTATTCCTTGGGGAAATAATTCCCATCTCGGGAGTGGCAGTGCTGCTGAGAGATTAAAGAGCACACTAGCCTATGGTTGGGTGGAATGTTGCATTGACATAGCTGGTTGCAGGACAAGCAATCTCTTGTATTCTATTTCCGCAACCGTATTTTGTTTATGAATTTATATGAACATGTTAAATGCTAGAATTGAATGAATTATGCTTTTGCTGTAGATTGCATTATGCATCTATTTATACTTATGTATGTTTTATTTCAAAGCATTTTATGTATATATATATGTTCATGGGGCTTAGACTGCCTGGGTTGATAGATGTCAGCTGTGTCCTCTCTGCCGAGTAGAGAGGTGGTGACGTGACAATGATATCAGTAGATGCATTTCAACTATTTGTTGAAGAAGCATCTAATCTCGAGTACCTTGCATATAGTGAAGTATTTCGTGTAATTAGTTAGAAAATTTATTTTTTGAAAGATGTATTTTAAGAATATTATTGAAGAGTATATATGTTTACTGCTAACCATGTGTCTATTGGAAATGTGAAAAAGCATCCTTTTTAAAGAATCATCTCTATTTCAAGTATCTTTGTTGAAGAATATGGTTTAGTTGTTGGGACCAAATTCCTAGATTCCCTCAGAGAGCATTCTATTATCCATTTCCAGAGAGGTAGTCTGGTGGATTATCACCCCCTTTCCTCATGTCATATTCATCTACTAGTCCAAGTTCTCGCACAAGAAGCCAGGAAATGGGACAATGACCCCATAGGCAGTGGAGACAGATAGGAAAGTAGTAGTGGAAAGCATTGCGGTTCTCAAAAGAGGTATTTCTAAGAGTTTCTAAACTGATTGTGCTCTTCTTATGGGAGGAACATTGTCCTGTTGAAGCTAGTTGCCAAAATTTGAGATAAGTATTCTCTCATGTCTTATTCATGTTGTTGTATTTTGTATAGGTTCCATGATGATTGATTTATGCTATCTTTATGTTCATGGTTTAGTAGTTAAATAATACTCTTACATCATGTATCATACATTTGTATACCTGATGTTAATCATAAGGTTGACTGAAATATGATTTTTAGGTGAATGTATCTTTGTTGAAATTTGAAGACCCTATAATGGGAATTGAATATTGACCCATGCTACTAGTCTTGGTTCTCGCAAGGGAATCCAGAAAATGGGAGGGTGATATCTTGAGGAACAAGTTAAGTGAAGGGATCCACATCCCATAGGAAGTGGATATAGAAAGGAAATTCATAATGGGAAATATTGTGGTTTCTCGGAAGAGGAGTTCTAAGAAATACTACTTGAAAACTGAAGGTAGTGATCCCTTTGAAAGTTCTAAAAGCATGTATGTATTATGCATCGAGGACGATGCATGGTTTAAGGGGGAGGGGATGTAATACCCCATTTGTTAAATCCCTAGACATATGTAATTTGTAATTGTTTATTATTGTGGCACAAGGTGTCGGAGAAAGGGTCTTTAAGGACCTAGAAATGTTATTATTATTTTTTGTAAATAATTAATTAAGGAAAACAACTGGCACATCAAGGACCACTAAAAGAGAATGGGAGGCCAAGATCCACAATGTGAGGGGGAATGGGGACATTCCTAGAACTTTATAACTTGTTTGCTTGATCTTGGTCCATATTTATGCCTCAGTGGATTTATTAATTGATGATCACCCAAACATTGTACAAATGACCCAACTTTTGGTTAATTTATCCTATGTTGGTATTATAGAGATTAATTCATAATTTAGTGGGTCTCCTTTGTGTTTAGGTGGGTGCCACTTGTTGATTGAGCCCCTTTGGTGGTTTTGTAACTCCTTATGTAAATACTTGCATAAATATTTGTGTAGATCTTGTGTAAATCCTTGTGTAACCCCCCTTTTCTATTTTGGGAAGATGCCTTGGCTTGTGTGACACCTCACCTCACTAATTTTGAGTTGGGTGGAGTGGCTTGGAGTCATTTTCCTTGCAATTTTGAATTGCTTGGGTTGGATTAGAGTTAACCTATTTTGGTTGATTTACCCCACCATTGGATTGAATCAAGTTGGCTTACCATGGTTTTATTTTGACCCATTGAGTTAGAATTATCTTATTTGTTCTATAAATACATGTTTGATATCCTTGGTTGGGGGGTTGTTTTTCATGGTTCTTTTGAATGGTTGTTGATCATGGTTTTTCATACTTTTGATTTTCCTTGGTTTCCACTACTTGGATTTGTCCTTAACCTGCACATAAATCCTGATGGTGAATGGCGATATCTTGATGGCCGATGGGGTTTGGATTACCATTGCACCTGGTAGTGGGGTGGAAGAGGAAGTATGTGGTGAGGAATAGAGTTTTGGATTCTCATGCTTATAATTGAGTTATTATTTAGTGGACCTCTATTGGGGATCTATGGCCTCAGCTCAAGGGTGGCCTATCAAAGTGAGATCTAGCTTGGTAGTGCCAAAGGTTGGGTGGAATGTGGTCCAGATGATGCCAGTTGCGCATTAATAAGATAAGTGATTTATCTCATGTTTATTTAATTTACTTGGACTTGATCTGATTTATTTATGGATGCACATGAAATTTTTGATGAAACGTATGAGTTATTTGTGGAATAATTTTCTCATAGAATTCAATTTATTTATGCAAGTAAATTTTGTGAATGAATTGGAAACTAGTTTTGGGATTTTGTGCACAAATTGTTTGAGAAAATAATTAGTTGGTACCTATGCTACAGAACTGATATTTATTACCATTTTCATTATGCTGTATATTTTTATGGTGTTATATCCTCAGAATGGTTTAAGACACTTCTCTTTCATGGTTCTACCTTTTATTCATAAACTAGTTCTTCAATCGGACTGTTTGGCATAGTTTGGAGAATTATCACATGAAGTGTTTGTAAAAATACGTCAGTGATTATTTTATGTTTATATCAGATAAATAATATTGAAATGTGTGTGATAATGTTAGGATAAATCTTCTTGGTGGTGTTGGGGCAATGTCTACTGAAATTCTAGATCAATTTCCAAATTCTAGCTCCTTTAATGGAATTGTTTTGAGTAGATTTGTGACTTTAGATATGAAGTGTTTGACAAAATGTTAGAAAGAGACATACCTCTGTTATGAATGATAAAAAAATTTATTTAGAGTTGGAATTTTATTTGAATTATTCTACGATCTATGGATTTAAATATTCTAGTGATTGCTAGGATTACTACTTGATTCGGATGAGTAAAATTAACTTATTTTGTGGATAGTTTAATGGAATGTATATGGGTGGAAAGCTACATCCATATGACTATAAGTGATCCCTGATATGATTTACATGATATACAATAATAATATGTCTCTCTCTATTTGGAAGTTGGAAAGTTCCATTGAAAACTAGGTACATTGCAGTGAAATTGACAAATAGTTTTTGGATTCGAATCTCTATTTTTGGTAAAAGATGAATGTACGGCCATATGATCTGTTATTGGTTATTTACTTGTGCTGTAGAAATCTATTTTCCAGATCTGTACCTTGACCTCTATGTGCCTCGAAACGCATTACGATTGGTTTGATTGAATTCCGGACAGTATTTATTAACTAGTTGTATTGATTGAACTTGAAATATCCTTCGTTTATGTACTAGGATCTGATCTGCAAAAGTACTTTATTTTTCTGTAAATGCATGCTTAAATAATGGCTGTAGGTTCACTTTTTCATTCATTGGAATGGTTGTGTGTCGAATTCGTGCAAGGTTAGTTGTTAGTATTGAACAACTAGTTAACTAGTTCTCGTGGAATCATTTTCATAATTACTATGTTTAATTAATTGGAAAATGGTAATTAGCCATGATTTACATGTTATTAGGTGTTAATTAGCCATTGGAATTGATAAACTGTGGTTAAGTGATAAACAAATGAAATTACAATAAGTAACATCAATTATGCTCTAATTGTCGTTAAGCATCGTAATTGGAACACTAATTACTAATTAATCATGATTAAGAGTAAATGGCCTTTACATGTGGAATTTATGTCTGAATTTGATTGGAATGGATATTTTATGTTTCTAGAAGGTGTTAGTAGTCCTTTATAGCCCTTGGATCATACGTTTGAATAATTATTGAATTTATTTTAATTTATTTGTAATTAAACGGACATTGTCATGAAACAAATCTTGAAAAATGAATTTTAATTTTTGTTTAACTAATATATTGTGATACAATTATCTAATTAGAGTTAGAGAGCTAATGATATGTCCCTCAGTCCCATTTATATCCCCAGGGGCCATTACACGTGACAACGTGGTATTAGAGTTGCTGGTTGCAGCGCTAGGGCCTAAATGGGCCAAGTTCAACAGTTAACAGAGCTTCTAGTAAATGGTTTCAAAATATTGTTAAGTTGCATAACAAAGAAGAATTACATGGGTAGTGGGTAAGTGGTTTCGATTTTGAAATTATCTAACAATTTTGTTTATTAACACATTTTGCAGAACTATAGTCGTAGGGCAGCATTCCAGATAGTGCAGTTCGGTAAAGTTGGTTCAGTTGAACCATGAGAACTGATAGGTGCGATGATGAACACAACCCCAATGAATACAAGGAGGATGATATGGGAGAAAATGTCCAAATTGGAAATGATGAGACAAAGTCTAATGGGAGGAGGTTTCAAGATACTCCTCCATATTTTTTCGCTACCATGAGAAGACTAAGGGTGGAGATGCCAAGCCATAGGGAAGACAATGAAAGATTGGTTGAGGAGCTGGAGGAATAGAATCAGTTGAATGCATCCATGCTGCATATTTTGATAGACATTCAGAGGACGATGAACTCTGGGGATTAGATGACAAGACCAGAAGGAAGTAAGAATGCTACTAGAGGAAGAAAGAGATCTCCTAGTGGGTCATCTGACTCTGAAGGATCCACTGGTGGTTCAAGTTCTTCTTCTCACAAGAATAAGATAAAGAAGCACTACAGAACCGTTCATGTGATGAATTTAAGAAGGCAAGGCCTCCTACCTTTAAAGGTGAGATAAAAAATGGTCAAGAAGCTGAAGCTTGGATTCTTGGGATAAGGAAATATTTTCAAGTCCAAGACTATTCAGGAAATAAGAAGGATAGAATAACTGTCTTCAATTTGACTGGAAGAGCATACATTTGGTGGGAGCACTTCTGGAAAGTGAATAAGATTAATGAAAGATAGATTTTGTGGAAATAGTTCTAGAAGCATTTCAAGTAGAAGTACCTCTCCAATAGGTACTATGATGATAAGATCAAAGAATTCCATGAGCATAGATTGGGACAGAAAACCATGGAAGAGTATGAAAATAAGTTCTTGGAATTGTTGAGATATGTCAGGTACGTCAAAGATGAGAAGGTGAAAATCCTTTTTTTACTAAGTGGATTGCCTCAGTCTTACAAAGATAGAATTGAGTTTTATGAACCTAGAAATCTGGAAGAAGTGATAAGGAAAGCTAAGTATTGATATGAACAAAGCAAAGGTAGACTTGATTATCATAAGACATGGAAGGAAAAAAAGAATGAGAAGTGTGACCAAAGGAAAAAGGGTTTCAAACCTTCTAAATTTAAGAATCAGAAGAAGTAGACATCCCAAGTTGAGGAGAAGCCAACTACACAAACCGCTACGAGTACATGTCCTACTATGCGAATAGAGGTGTCGAGGTTGAACATAGTAGTCCATCGTCTGATTACTGGTCATTGATGTATACCATTAACAGACGCGAGATCACCCACCGATAATGAAAATGGGAATCAAGGTACTAGAGTGCAAACTAACAAGTGTGAATAAATGTGTTGAGGTCGAACACTTGAGAGGATCCATCGATCAGGGGACATTGATGTATTCCCAAAGATTGTCGATGGCGAGAGAACCTGCCACTAATGACTACAAGTCTCAAGGCACTCAAACTAACTCTATATTCCAATCCCAGAATAAATGATCTGAAGTCGATGGGATGAAATCTACTGGAAGGAGGGAATTAAGGCATCCCCCATCATCCAACATGAGGTACTCAGCAAAGCTGTATAATGTGGAAGGAGTCGATCATAAGGTGCATAAACCAGTAACTGTACCAGGAATGGCCGACATGCAAAGTCAAGATAACTAAGGAATGGCCGACTCAGGCTTCAACTTCCTTCGAACAAGAGCATAACGGCATATGGTGACTAAATGAAGGCAGCAAAGACTCGATATACAAACTGGGACATCTCGATGACGCAGGAGGCATCAATAGAGGCTCCATAGGGACTGGAAGCATAACCAGTCGGTGGAGATAAACTTAGATAAACGAGTACAGCTCCTAAAGTCAAAATATAACCCAACCAATGGATGTGATATACAGTGCTCTGTTCGAAGGCGACACGATTCGACAGCTAGACTCCAGAAATCAATCTTTCCCAATATGCAATAGAAATAAAACAATCTAACACTAAAGGATCTAACCTCGTACCTTATTCTGGACGGTTGTAGTAGATCCTTGTTGAGCTTTCCAATCTTCAGCTTGAATTGTTATAGCACATCCTCAACAACAAGTAAACAATACAAGCATGCTATATTTCATGGTGTTAGATCTATTCTAGCATATATAATCAATAATGTAAAAGCATTTGACATATTCCAATGGAAACAATATTCATTCAAATACACATTACTGGACAGGAAAAGATATTTCTATTAATAAGAATCAGAGATTACAAATGACAACCTCTGACGGCACGTCTGCGAACCGGAGAAACTGAATTCCCCACTTGGGCCTCCACCACCTCAATAGCAAGCTTACTAACAATGGGCAAGCTTGGGAAGAACACAACAGTGCTCCAAGGGACAAAGGGATGCAGACTCAAGCATAAAGTTCTGGCAACAATGGACTATAATTTCGATGCTCTCAATTTTCTCTTATGCTTTCAATGTACCAAGGGGTTCCTTATATAGCTCTTCAAAGGGATACTGAAGGGTCGAATCCGTGCGATCTCAAGGCATATGGAAGGCCAGGAGTCATATGAGTCGGATCCAAGTCAAGGAACAGTCCAAAAGGATTTGGATTTATGCACACATCCCGATGTATGCGACTATCGAGGGAATATCCGCGTATGTACGCAGTTATCGGGGAAAAAGCTGCGTATATCAATATTATAATGTTTTTGGGGATGATCAAGGTAACATCAAAAGATATAAAGTGGTCCAAAGGTGCTAATGAGTCTGCAGCGGGACAAGGGAAGGCCATACAATGTGTGATTCACCTAGTGTGGTGAAATCCGCTATAACAGACTTGATTATCATAAGACATGGAAGGAAAAAAAGAATGAGAAGTATGACCAAAGGAAAAAGGGTTTCAAACCTTCTAAATTTAAGAATCAGAAGAAGTAGACATCCCAAGTTGAGGAGAAGCCAACTAGAGTTGTGGGAGAAGAGCCAAGAGATCCACAGCAGCACCGAGAACCACTCGAATGTTTGAAATGTGGAGGACCTCACATGCGTAGGTATTGTCCACTTAAGAATGAGAATGCAAGGAAATCTTACAACATTCAAGAAGCAGAAATAGTGGGTCAAGCAGCAAGGGTTGTCCCTAGAATCTATGCATCACTAGAGAACCGCCGTGAACATCACCAACCAACTATGGTTGAATTTGCAGGTAAGATTGTTGAGCAATCTGTTTCTATTTTGACTGACCCTGGTTTTACTCATAGTTACATTGCTCCTAGAGTAGCGTAGATTTGTTCTTTTAAGAAATTAAAGCACATAAAATCATGGTTAGTTCAACTAGCCACTGGAACTAAGAGAAAGGTTGGTGAAGTGGTGGAAAAATGTCCATTGGTGATGAATGGATTGGTCACTTGTGTAGATAATCTTCTACCACTTGGTTCCTATGATGTTCTCATTCGAATGGATTGGTTAGAATCCCACACGGTAAAGCTTGATTGTTACAATAAGACTTTTGAATACATGGATGAAGAAGAAAACCCAATAGTTGTAAGAGGTATTCCAAAGGTGATTTCTGTGAGTCATATTTCAGCAATGCAGTTGAAGAAGTTATGTAGGAAGGGTTGCAGAGTGTATGCAGCTCATGTTTTGGAGGCAACATAGAATGAAACTTCTAGGTTGGATGAATTTCATGTGTTGTAGGAATTCAGGTATGTTTTTCTTGATGAGATTCCAGGGCTTCCTCCGAAGAGAGACATTGAATTCACAATTGAACTTGTGCCAGGAGTAGCACCAGTGTCCAAGACACCCTACAGGATGAGTACACCAGAAATTCTAGAGTTGAAGATGCAACTACAAGAGTTGTTGGAAAAGAAGTATATCAGGCCGAGTGTTTCTCCTTGGAGACACCAGTTTTGTTTGTGAAGAAGAAATATGGTACACTCAGATTGTGTATTGATTGCAGACAACTGAACAATGCCATGGTGAAGAACAAATATCATTTTCCTAGGATTGATGACCTCTTTGATCAAATCATAGGAGCAAGGGTATTTTCCAAGATTGACTTGAGGTCTGGCTACCATCAGGTGAGAATCAAGGATAAAGACATTCATAAGGCAACCTTTAGGATAGGGTATGGACATTATGAGTTTGTAGTGGTACCATTTGGTCTCACAAATGCACCATCTACATTTATGTGCCTTATGAATAGTGTCTTCGGCAGGTATTTAGATAAGTTTGTTCTTGTTTTCCTTGATGACATTATTATTTATTCTAAGAATGAGCAAGAGCATGAAGACCATCTAAGAGTGACATTACTATTTCCTAGTGAGCATAAGTTGTATGCAAATTTGAGAAAGTGTAACTTCTATAAAGATAGAATTTAGTACTTGGGTCACATTATCTCAGAAGAGGGTATATATGTGGACCCTGACAAGATTGAATCCATTATGAATTTTCCTACTCCATGAAATGTGAAAAATGTTAGATATTTTATGGGACTTGCAGGATACTATAGGAGATTCATTGAAGGATTCTCCAAGGTCGCACATGCCATCACTTCTTTGCAAAGAAAGGGGATAAAGTTTGAATGGACATCAAGGTGTGAAGAAATCTTCCAGTAGTTGAAGAATATTCTCAGAAGTGCACCAGTCTTGAAAGTTGCAGACCCAGAGAAATATTTTGTGGTGTGCACTGAAGCATGTGGTCAAGGACTTGGAGGAGTTCTTATGCAAGAAAGCCATGTAATATGTTTATGAGTCAAGAAAGTTGAAGGAGCATGAGAAGAACTATGACATTCATAATATGGAACTTGCATCCATAGTACAAGCCCTCATGATTTGGAGCAATTACTTGATGGGCAGAATATTTGAGCTAAGAACAAACCATTGTTCTCTAAAGTATTTACTTGATCAGCCTACTCTAAATACTAGGCAAGCTAGATGGTTGGCGTTTTTATGTGAGTTTGATTTTGAAATCAAGCACATAAAAGGAAAAGAGAATAAGGTAGCTGATGCACTCAACATGAAGGTGTAGGAAATGCATGTAGCATCTCTTAGTATTTTCTAGTCAGATTTGAGAGAACACATTGTTAATCATGCTGCTGAAGATGAATTGTATGTGCAAGTAAAAGGCAATTTGTAGAAGCAAAGCCTTGAAAAGAAGTATGAGGGATATAAATTAGAAAAAGATGGACTTGTTACTTATAAGAACATAATTTATATTCCAAATGTAGCACACTTGAGGAGGGTTCTTACGGACTAGATTCATCAAGCTCCATATTCTGGGCACCCAGGATATCAAAAAACAATTGCTACAGCTAGAAAGCAGTGCTTTTGGCCAGGAATGAAAAAGGACATGGCTGAATATATTTCAAGGTTCATGAAATGTCAGTAATGAAGGTTGAGCATCAACACCTAGTGGGTTTGTTGTAGCCCTTGCCAGTTCCAGAATGGAAATGGGAAGTTATTTCCATGGACTTTTTCACAGGATTGCCAATGACTTGGAGAGGACATGATTCCATCATGGTTGTGGTGGACAGGTTGACAAAGGAAACACATTTGATAGTGGTTAAGTCTACACATAAGACTGATGACACTGCAAAGATATTCATGAAAGAGATTTTCAAATTGCATGGATTGCCTAAGGCGATAGTCTCTGACAAAGATGTCAAGTTCACTTCCAATTTTTGGAAGGGATTATTTGCATATTTAGGGACGAAGTTGAATTTCAACACTTCCTACAATCCTCAAACTGATGGGAATACAGAGATATTTAACCAAGTGTGTGGAGACAAGCTTCGCATGTATGTGATTGACAAACCAAACAAGTGGGAAGATTATTCACACTTGGGATATTTTGCTTATAAAAATGGACATCAAGCATCCTTGGGGATAAGTCCATATGAATCTTTGTATGGCAGGAGGTGTAGGACACTAGTGACTTGGGATAATCCAGTGAACATGGTTGTGCTTGGTCTAGAATTTCTCAAATAGATGGAGCATGTTGCTATAAATATCAAGCAGAATCTGATAGCATCCCAGGATAGACATAAGAGCTATGCACATAAGAATAGGGTGAACAAATAGTGCAGTGTTGGGGATCATGTTTACCTCAGAGTGAGGGAAAAGAAGAATTCCTTAAAGCTCAGAAGTTGTTCCAAGTTGTCACCTAGATAATGTGGGTCGTTTGAAGTGCTTAAATGAATAGGGCCATTTGCATATAGACTTGCATTTCCTGCTAGAACTAGGGATCATATTTTTTTCATGTTTCTTTGCTTAAGAGATATGTACATGATCCTAACCATGTGATAAATTGGGATGTGTTTCAGATGGAACCTGAGGAATAATTCAAAATCCAGCCAATGCGCATCCTCACCTGGAAGGCCACAATGCTCCAAAACTGAGCCATAGGGCAGGTAAAAGTGCAATGGGAGCACTACGGTCCTAAAGAGGCTACTTGGGAGATGGAGGATTAAATGCGATTGGCACATCCATTTTTGTTCAATTCTACAGAGCAATGAGGGTGGTGCCAACGTGGCATTCTTATTCAATTTTGTAAAGCACCAAGGACAGTGTTGTTTAAGGGGGAGGGGAATGTAACACCCTAGTTTTTACCCTGTTTGCATTAAATATATATATGATTAAATATTGTATGGAATCATGGCAAGGATCTCAAGGCTAAGCCCCTCCCACTGATTGATGTTTTTTGTATAGGTGATCAAGGTTGATTCCTATGGTTTATGGTGCTAAGTCAAGGACAGTATATAATTTTGGACATCATATAAATATGCAATTTAATTTAAAACTCCACAAGCAACTAGTTTAATGCAATAAATAATGATATAGGGGCATGATTTCCTATGGAACAGAGAGGGGGAATGTTTAACCTTGAGCCATGGGGGAAAATCCATGTGTCAAAAGAAAAAACCTAGAAAATGAATTCCCATTTTCCCCCTCATGCAGTCACATTTTCATATTCCATCACATTAAGGGGAGAAACGGGATGTTTTGACCATCCATCCTTCATGCTTCCAGTTTTGAATCCATCATTGGGGCTCTCACCAAAACGTTGTGGTCCATTCTGATATTTCCCTATTCCATTCTATGCATGTGCATTGTGCATTCATTGATTTTGCAGAAGTGTTTTTTGTTCTGGGTTGTTGTCAGTTGTTTATACCTTAGTGTTGTTTTCCATTGGTCTCCTCTATCATAGAGAGAGTGGAATCTTGTTTTGTTGTGTTAACATTGTGGTCTGTTGTGTGTTCCTATTTTTTTGTTGGTATGAAATGGTCTGGAGTGGAATTGGAGCTGAACTAGCTTAATAAATGTAGTGTAGGAAGGAACCTCAAAAACAGATCTAGAGGGGTTGGTTTTCTTCTTTGCACACCATGAAAAACACTGGGAGGGAAGGCATAGCCTGAGGAACTGTGTAGTAAAGAAGGGCATGCTTCCTTGTGTTGGGTGTGTAGATGTTTTAGGATCCAAGCTTGATATAGTGTAGGTGTCCACAACTTGGTGGTTGAGCTCTCTAGCTTAGTAGTTCAATTTTTCTAGTTCCTTTACAGCATGATAAACCCATTTATTAGTTGGCTTGGCTGGTCCTTAATGAGAATGTTGGCTTGACTGACTGCACTCTAATAAACCTAGCAGTGTATTGGCTTGTTTGTTTTTATCATGATAAACCCAACTGTGTTAGCTTGGCTGAGTTGGGTTGTATTCTTGGCTATGTGTGAGCCTTCTAGTATTCCGTATTCAATTGTAGAAATCATGCCCAACTTGGGGGTGGCAATGATGCTAAGAGATTGATGAGCGCACTGGACTATGGTTGGGTAGAATGTTGTAGCAACGTCCCTGGTTGCAGAAAAAACATCTTTGAAAGATAAGTATCTCAGTGTTAACCTATGCAAATTGTATTTTCTTCATGAAATATGATGAACATGTTTAATGTGTTGAATTGATGAATTGCTTCCGTTGTGCAATTGCAATTGTATGCATTTGTGTATATTCCTTTCAATACATTTTTAAACTAAGCTATGGTGCTTAGATGGTAGGATTGGTGATGGCCTGAACGATCAAATTGACCCAAGACTTCTGTTAGCAGGTTGAATTTCCGCAGAAATTTCCTTCTGCAACCTTTCCTTTCCATAACTTGTGGAATGTGGGATGCGGGATGCAGAAACGACCTTCAGTAAACTCTGTTGCCCGTATATTTTCCTTTTGCAACTCTCCCTTCCGCATGCGAGATGTGGGATATGGGATGTAGCATCATGATCTCTAATTCTGTAATTGATTATTTCTGCAATGGTCTATTCCACATGTGGGATGCGGAAAACAGGGTGTGGGACGAGGGACTGAAATTTTCATATTTCCTCGATTCTGCAGATTCAAGTTTTTCGTACCATTGACTCTTGTGAGATTGATTCTCCACTGTGGATCTATTTCTATATGTGGAAAGGGTTGTGACCATCGATTATCGTCGTGATTTTCTCCATCGTTCGATATCCTCTAAGTAGGTGAAGTATTGAGCATGGATTGAGCATGGACATAAGCAATTTCTTTGTCATTGGGAAAGTTAGCGAATTTATACATAGATGAATTGATTTAATTTCGATCAAATGGATGTGCATTCACCAAATGTGTGGGGATATGGTTGCATTTCTACTCTGAGGCCGTAAGGGATGTGCAATGTGGTATCAGAGGTACCGATTGCAACGCTAGGGCCTAAATGGGACAAGTTGAACAGTTAATAGATTTGGTTGTAAATGGTTTCAAAATATTATGAGGTTTCAGTACAAAGAAAAATGCCATGGGTAGTTGGTAAGTGGTTTCGATTTTTAAATTATCTAAAAAAATTTTTATTAACATATTTTTGTAGAACTATAGTCACAGGGCAGCATTACAGATAGTACAATTCAATAAAGTTGGTTCGACTAAACCATGAGAACCGATGGGTGCGATGATGCACAAAACCCCAATGAATATGAGGAAGATGCTATGGGGGAAAATTTCCGAATTGGAAATGCTGAGACACGGTCTAATTGGAGGAGGTTTCAAGATACTACTCCATATTTTTTCGCCACCATGAGAAGCCTAAGGGTGGAGATGCAAATCCATAGGGCACATAATGAAATAATTGGTTAAGGCCTTGGAGGAATAGAATCAGCTAAATGCATCCATGCAACAGAGTTTGATAGAAATTCTGGTGGATGAACTATGGGGACCGGATAGTAAGACTAGAAGGAAGTAAGAGCACTGTTAGAGGAAGAAATAGATCTCCTAGTGGGTCATATGACTCTGAACGATCCACTGGTGGTTCAATTTCTTCTTCTCCCAAGAATAAGAGAAAAAGGCACTACCAGAACCGTTCATGTGATGAATTTAAGAAGGAAAGGCCTCCTACCTTCAACAGTGAGATAAAGAATGGCTAAGAAGCTAAAGCTTAGATTCTTGGGATGAGGAAATATTTCCAAGTCTAAGACTATTCAGGAAATATGAAGGCTATAGTATTCATCTTCAATTTCACTAGAAAAGCATCCATTTGGTGGGAGCACTTCACGCAAGTGAAGAAGATTAATGAAAGGAAAATTGTGTGGAAACAATTCCAGAAGTATTTCAAGTAGAAGTATCTCTCCGACAGGTACTATGATGATAAGATCAAAGAATTCCATGAGCTGAGATTAGGACAACAGACCATGGAAGAGTATGCAAATAAGTTCTTGGAACTGTTGAGGTATGCCAGGTACGTCAAAGATGAGAAGGTGAAAATCCAATGTTTTTTGAGTGGATTACCTCAGTCTTACAAAGATAGAATTGAGTTTTATGAATCTAAAAATCTAGAAGAAGTGATAAGGAAAGCTAAGTATTGCTATGAAAAAAGAAAAGGAAAATAAGATTATCATAAGACATGGAAGGACAAAAAGAATGAGAAATATAACCAAAGGAAAACGGGTTCCAAACCTTCTAAATTAAAGAATCAGTAGAAGTAGCCATCCCAATTTGAGGAGTATCTAGCCAGAGTGGTGGGAGAAGAGCCAAGGTATCCACAACAGCACCGAGCACCACTCCAATGTTGGAAATGTGCAGGATCCCACATGCATAGGTATTGTCCACTTGAGAATGAGAATGAAAGGCCAACTTAAAAAATTCAAGAACAAGAAACAGTGGGTCAAGTAGCAAGGGCCACCTGTAGAATCTTTGCAGCACTAGAGGATAGCTAGAAAAATCACCAGTCAACTGTGGTTGAAGTTGCAGGTAAGATTGTTGATCTATCTGTTTGTATTTTGATTGACCTTATTTCTACTCACATTTACATTTCTTTTAGAGTAGCATAGATTTGTGCTTTTAAGAAAGTAAAGCATAGCAAATCATGGTTAGTTAAACTAGCCACTGGAACTAAGAGAAAGGTTAGTGAAGTGGTGGAAAAATGTTCATTGGTGATGAATGGATTGGTCACTTGTGTAGATATGAATGTTCTACCACTTGGTTCCTATGATTTTCTCATTGGAATGAATTGGTTAGAAGATCACAGGGTAAATATTGACTGCTACAATAAAAATTTTGAATGCATGGATGAATAAGGGAACCCAATAGTTGTAAGAGGCATTCCAAAGGTGATTTCTGTGAGTCAGATTTCAGCAATGCAGTTGAAGAAGTTATGTAGCAAGGGTTGCAGAGTGTATGCATCTCATGTTTTGGAGGAAACATAGAATGAAACTGCTAGGTTGGAGGAATTTCATGTGTTGCAAGAATTCAAGGATGTTTTTCCTGATGAAATTCCAGGGCTTCCTCCAAAGAGAGACATTGACTTCACAACTGAACTTGTGCTAGGAGCAGCAACAATGTCTAAGACACCCTACAGGATGAGTACACCAGAAATGCTAGAGCTAAATATGAAACTGCAAGAGTTGTTGGAAAAGAAGTATATCAGGGCGAGAGTGTCTCCTTTGGGAGCACCAGTTCTGTTTGTGAAGAATAAAGATGGTACACTCAGATTGTGTATTGATTATAGACAACTGAACAAATCCATGATGAAGAACAAATATCCTTTTCCTAGGATTGATGACATGTTTGATCAAATGAGAGGATCAAGGGTATTTTCCAAGATTGAATTGAGGTCTCGCTACAATTAGGTGAGAATAAAGGATGAATAAATTCATAAGACAACCTTTAATACAAGGTATGGACATTATGAGTTTGTAGTGGTACCATTTAGTCTCACAAATGCACCAGATACATTTATGTGCTTTATGAATAGTGTCTTTGACAGGTATTTAGACAAGTTTGTTCTTGTTTTTCTTGATGATATTCTTATTTATTATAAGAGTGAGGAAGAGAATGAAGAGCATATGAGATTAACATTACAATTGCTCAAGGAGCATAAGTTGTATGCAAAGTTGAGCAAGTGTGACTTCTATAAAGATAGAATTCACTACTTGGGTCACATTATCTCAGAAGAGGGTATATCTGTGGACCCTGACAAGATTGAAGTCATTATGAATTGGCCTACTCCAAGAAATATGATAGGTGTGAGATATTTATTGGACTTGTAGGATACTACATGAGATTCATTGAAGCATTCTCCAAGGTTGCACATGCCATCACTTATTTGCAAAGAAAGGGGATAAAGTTTGAATGGACATCGAGGTGTGAAGAAAGCTTCTAGCAGTTGAAGACTATTCTCACAAGTGCACCGGTCTTGAAAGTTACAAACCTAAAGAAATATTTTGTGGTCTGCACTGATGCATGCGGCCAAGGACTTCGAGGAGTTCTTATGCAAGAAAACCACGTAATATATTATGAGTCAAGAAATTTGAAGGAGCATGAGAAGAACTATGCCACTCATGATCGGGAACTTTCCGCCATAGTACATGCTCTCAATATGTGGAGGCATTACTTGATGGGAAAAATATTTGAGCTCAGCGCATACCATTGTGGTATGAAGTATTTGTTTGATAAGCCTACTCTAAATGCTAGGAAATCTAGATGGCTGGAGGTTTTATGTGAGTTTGATTTTGAAATCGAGCACCTAAAAGGAAAATAGAATAAGGTATCCGATGCACTTAGCAGGAAGGTGCAGGGAATGCATGTGGCATCTCTTAGTATTTGCTAGGCAGATTTGAGACAACAGATTTTTAAGCATGCTACTGAAGATGAATTGGATGTGAAGGTAAAAGACAAGTTGCAGCAACAAAGCCTTGAAAAGAAGTATGAGGGATATAAATTAGAAAAATATGGAATCTTTACTTATAAGAACAAAATTTATATTCCAAATGTAGCATACTTGAGGAGGGTTGTTATGGATGAGATTCATCAAGCTCCATATTCTGGGCGCCCAGAATATAAGAAGACAATTGCTACAGATAGAAAGGAGTGCTTTTGGCCAAGAATGAAAAAAGACATGGCTAAATATATTTCAAGGTGCATGAAATATAAGAAGGTGAAGGTTGAGCATCAATACCCAGTGGGTTTGTTACAGCCCTTGCCAGTTCCAAAATGGAAATGGGAAGTTATTTCCATGGAATTTATTATAGGATTTCGAATGACTTGGAGACAACATGATTCCATCATGGTTGTGGTCGACAAGTTGACAAAGGAAACACATTTTATATTGGTTAAGTATATGCATAAGACTGATGGCATTGCAAATATATTCATGAAAGAGATTTTCAAATTGCATGGAATACCTAATCCAATAATCTCTGACAGAGATGTCAATTTCACTTCCATTTTTTGGAAGGGATTGTTTGTAGATTTGGGGATGAAGTTGAATTTCAGCACTGCCTACCATCCTGAGACTGATGGGAAGATAGAGAGAGTTAACCAAGTGCTTAAAGACATGCTTCGCATGTATGTGATGGAGAAACCAACAAAGTGGGAAGATTATATACACTTGGTAGAGTTTGCTTATAACAATGGACTGCAAGCATCCTTGGGGATGAGTCCATATGAAGCTTTGTATGGAAAGAGGTGTAGGACACCAGTGACTTGGGATAATCCAGTGAACAAGGTTGTGCTTGGTCCAAAATTGCTCAAAGAAATGGAGTCGGAGGTTGTAAAGATCAGGTAGAATCTGAAAGCATCCCAGGATAGACAGAAAACTATGCATATAAGCATCGGGTGAACAAAGAGTTCAGTGTTGGGGATCATGTTTACCTTAGAGTGAGGGAAAAAAGAGTTCCTTGAATCTTATAAGGTGTGCCAAGATATCACCTAGATACTATGGGATGCTTGAAGTGCTTGAAAGAATAGGGCCAGTTGCATATAGAATTGCATTGCCTGCTAGCTGTAGGGATCATAATGGTTTTTATGTTTCTTTGCTTAAGAGATATGTGCATGATCCTAACCATGTGATAAATTGGGATGTGATTTATATGGAACCTGAGGAATAATTCAAAATCAAGCCAATGCGCATCCTCACCAGGAAGGATGCAATGCTCAGAAACTGAGCCATAGGGTAGGTAAAGGTGCAATGGGAGCTCTGCGATCTTGAAGAGGCTACATGGGAGATGGAGGATTAAATGCGATTGGCACATCCATTTTTGTTCAATTCTTCAAAGAACTAAGGGAGGTTCCAATGTAGCATTTTTGTTCAATTTTGTAAAGCACTAAGGACGTTGATGTTGAAGGGGAAGGGGAATGTAATAGCCCAGTTTTAACCCCGTTTGTATTAAATATATATATGATGAATTATTATATGGAATCATGGAAAGGAGCTCAAGTCCAACGCCCTACCAATGATTGTTGTTTTGTGTATAGGTGATCAAGGTTGATTCCTATGGTTTATGGTGCTGAGTCAAGCACAGTATACAATTTTGGACATCATATAAATATGTAACTTAAATTAAAAATCCACAACCAGCTAGGTCAATGCAACAAACAATGAGATGGGGGCATGTTTTCTTAAGGAACATGGAGGGGGAATGTTTATCCTTGAGCCATGGGGGAAAAGACATGTGTCAAAAGAAAACACCCATCAAACATAAGCCCATTTTTCCCTCATGCACTCACATTTTCATCTTCCTTCACATTGTGGGGAGCGGTGGGATGTTTTGATCATCCATCCTTCATGCTTCCAGTTTCTTGTTTTTCTTTTCTCCTCATTTTGCATGCCGAATCCATCATCGGGCTCTCACCAAAACACTGTGGCCCATTCTCATATTCCCTATTCCATTTTGTGCATGTGAGCTGTGCTTTCGCCATTTTTGCGAAATTGTGTTTTTTTCTGGGTTGTTGTCGATTGTTTGGACCTTCAGTGATGTTGTGCATTGGTATCCTCTGTCACAGAGGGAGTTGAGGCTTGTTTTGTTGTGTTAACATTGTGGTCTTCTATGTGTGCCTATTTCTTTCTTGCTCTGAAATGCTCTGGAGTGGAATTGGATCCGAACTAGCTTGATAAACCTAGTGTAGGAAGGAACTTCAAAAAGAGATCTATAGGGGTTATCTTTCTTCTTTGCACACCCTGAACAACACTGGGAGGGAGGGCATAGCCTGAGGGAATGTGTAGCAGAGAAGGGGATGCTTCCTTGTGTTGGGTGTGTATATGTTGTAGAATCCATGCATGATCTAGTACAAGTTTCCATGACTCAGTGGTTGATCTCACTAGCTTAGTAGTTCAAGTTTTCCAGTTCCTTTGCAACCTGATAAACCCATCTATTAGTTGGATTTGCTGGTCCTTAATGAGAATGTTGGCTTGACTGACTGTATTCTGATAAACCGAACAGTGTATTAGCTTGTTTGTCTATATCCTGATAAACCCAAATATGTCATCTTGGCTAAGTTGGGTTGTATTCTTGGCTATGGTTGAGCCTGCTAGTATTCCTTATTTCCTTGTGGAAATCATGCCCAGCTTGGGGGTGGCTATGCTGCTGAGAGATTGATGAGTGTATTGGCCTATGGTTGAGTTGAACATTGCAGCGACATAGCTTGTTGTAGAAAAAAGCATCTTTCAAAGGTAAGTATCTCGGTGTTAACCTCTGCAAATTGTATTTGCTTCATGAAATATGATGAACATGTTTAATGTGTTGAATTGATTAATTGCTTCCTCTGTGTAATTGCAATTGTATGCATATATGCATGTTCCTTTCAATACATTTTTAAACCAAGTTATGGTTCTTATATGGTTGGATTGGTGATGGCCTGAATGATCAAATATACCCAAAACTTCTATTATCAGGTTGAATTTCTGCATAAATTTCCTTTTGCAACCTTTCCTTTCCGCAACTTGTGGGATGTGAGATGTGAGATGTGGAAACAACCTTCTGTAAAATTTGTTCCCCGTAGATTTTCTTTCCACAACTCTCCCTTCCACATGCAAGATGCGGTGTCACAATATCTAATTCCATAATTGATTATTTCCACAATCCTTTTTTATCTCCTCTGATTTTTTTCTTCGTAGGTCGTTGGATTGAACACTAGTAGAAGTGATTTCTCTGCTTTTGGGGAAGTTAGAGAATTTATACAGAGATGAATCAATTTAACTTCGAGCATATGGATGCACATTCACCAAATGTGTGGGACTATGGTTTTGTTTCTCCTCTGAGGCAGGAGGGGACGTGAAAACGTGGTATCAAAGATGTTGGTTGTAGCGCTAGGGCCTAAATGGGACAAATTGAACAGTTAACATAGTTGTTGGTAAATGGTTTCTAAACATTTCTAAGTTTCATAACAAAGAAAAATGCCATGGGTAGTGGGTAAGTGGTTTCAATTTTTAAATTATCTAAAAATTTTGTTTATTAACACATTTTGCAGAACTATAGTCGCAGGGAAGCATTCTAGGTAGTGCAGTTTAGTAAAGCTAGCTCGACTGAACTATGAGAACCAACAGATGCGATGGTGTACAAAACACCGATGAATATGAGGAAGATGCTATGGGGGAAATGTTGAGATAGAGTCTAAAGGGAGGAGGTTTCAAGATACTACTCCATATTTTTCCACCAACATGAGAAGCCTAAGGGTGAGATGAAAATCCACAGGGAAGACAATGAAATATTGGTTAAGGAATTGGAGGAACAGAATCAGCTAAATGCAGCCATGCTGGAGAGTTTGATAGAAATTCATAGGCAGATGAACTTTGCGGACCAGACAGTGAGAATAGAAGGAAGTAACAACATTGCTAGAGGAATAAAGAGATATCCTAGTGGTTCATTTGACTTTGAAGCATCCACTGATGGTTCAAGTTATTCCTCTCATGAGAATAAGAGAAAGGGGCACTACCAAAACCGTTCACATGATGAATTTAAGAAGGAAAGGCCTCCTACCTTCAACAATGAGATAAATAATGGTCAAGAAGCTAAATCTTGGCTTCTTGGGATGAGGAAATAGTTCCAAGTCCAATACTATTCAGGAAATATGAAGGCTAGAGTAGCTGTATTAAATTTGACTTGAAGAGCATCCATTTGGTGGGATAACTTCAGGAAAGTGAAGAAGATTAATGAAAGGAAGATTGTGTAGAAAGAATTCCAGAAGTATTTCAAGCATAAGTACCTCTTCGACATGTACTATGATGATAAGATCAAAGAATTCCATGAGATGAGATTGGGACAACAAACCATGGAAGAGTATGCAAATAATTTCTTGGAACTATTGAGGTATGTCAGGTACGCCAAAGATGAGAAGGTGAAAATATAGCATTTTCTGAGTGGATTTCCTTAGTCTTACAAAGACACAATTTAGTTTTATGAACCTAGAAATATGGAAGAAGCGATAAGGAAAGCTAAGTATTGCTATGAACAAAGAAAAGGAAAACCTAATTATCATAACACATGGAAGCACAAAAGGAATGAGAAGTCTGACCAAAGGAAAAAGGGTTTCAAACCTTCTAACTTCAAGAATTAGTAGAAGTAGCCATCCCAAGTTGAGAAGCAGCCATCTAGAGTGGTGGGAGAAGAGCCAAAAGATCCATAATAGTACCGAGCACCACTCCAATGTTGGAAATGTGGAGAACCCCACATGCGCAGTTATTGTCCACATGAGAATGAGAATCCAAGGCCAGCTTAGGACATTCAAGAAGCAGAAATTGGGTCAAGTAGTAAGGTTCGTCCCTAGAATCTATGCAGCACTAGAGGACAGCTAGGAAGATCACCTGTCAAATGTGGTTGAAGTTGCAGGTAACATTGTTGAGAAATCCGTTTCTATATTGATTGACCCTGGTTCTAATCGTAGTTATATTTCTTCTAGAGTAGCAGATATTTGTTCTTTTAAGAAAGTAAATCATATAAAATCACGGTTAGTTCAACTAGCCACTGGAACTAAGAGAAAGGTTAGTGAAGTGGTGGAAAAATGTTCATTGGTGATGAATGGATTGGTCACTTGTGTAGATCTGAATGTTCTACCACTTGGTTTCTATGATGTTCTCATTGGAATGGATTGGTTAGAAGCTAACAAGGTAAAGCTTGACTGTTACAATAATACTTTTGAATGCATGGATGAAGAAGGGAAAAAAAATAGTGGTAAGAGCCATTCCAAAGGTGATTTCTATGAAGTAGATTTCAACAATGAAATTTAAGACGTTCTGTAGGAAGGGTTGTAGAGTGTATGCAACTCATGTTTTGGAGGAAACAAAGAATGAAAATCCTAGGTTGGAGGACTCTCATGTGTTGTAGGAATTCAAGGATGTTTTTCTTAATGAGATTCCAGGGCTTCCTCCAAAGAGAGGCATTGAATTCACAATTGAACTTGTGCAAGGAGCAACACCAATCTCCAAGACACCCTACATGATGAGTACACCAGAAATGCTAGAACTGAAGATGCAAGTGCAAGATTTGTTGGAAAATAAGTATATCAGGATGAGTGTGTCTCCTAGGGGAGCACCAGTTCTGTTTCTGAAGAATAAATATGGTACACTTAGATTGTGTATTGATTACAGATAAGTGAACAAAGCCACGATGAAGAAAAAATATCCTTTTCATATGATCGATGACCTCTTTTATCAAATGAGAGGAGCAGGGGTATTTTCCAAGATTGACTTGAGGTCTGGATACCATCAGGTGAGAATCAAGGATGAAAACATTTAAGACAAGGTATGGACATTATCAGTTTGTAGTGGTACAATTTGGTCTCACAAATGCACCATCTATGATTTATGTGCCTTATGAATAGTGTCTTCAACATGTATTTACACTAGTAGAAAATGAGAAATTAATGACTAAAATCAGGCTAATAAAAATACTACAAATATTCTTACCAAAAGGAATTAGTGATGAGTACCTCTTCCCATTCTTCATCACTATCATTCTCATAGTCCAAAAAGAGTCATTCCTGAAAGGATTTCGAAGCTCAATGCCATCACTGCGTCAAAAACAAAGAGTCAGAAACAAAAATTTCCCTCTTGTCTACTGCAATATTAAGAATCCATGAGCTTCAAGGTGTTTCAAATGTTCCTCGTCATGGGATATCAAAACTAAAACACAACTTGTTGCTTTGATAATTAATATACTTAAAATTATGCAAAGTATATTCACCTTTTCTTTGAGAAGGTTCCATAATAAGTAGGTCTATGGTTGTGATCAAATTGCAAAAGGTTTCTTCTCTTATTATGAAGCCTATTTTATTGTGAAGCCTATTTTAGCTATATAACAAATTATGCAATAATTCAAAAAGCTTGATAGTCACGACTAGGAAAAATGCAAGATTAATAATTTACTGTAAATTTTGAACTCTAGCATGTGAGCTGCTTAATATTTTTATATTTAATGTGTAATAACCACCATTATATTCTACAAATTTCTTATTAGACACTTAGGAACTGAATGATAAACTTACCTGTGCTGATCTATATGGAAAATTCCGTAAGAATCTTCAAAATAGCAACCCATGAAACTCAAAGCTATTGTATAGCCATAGTAAATAAATGCATGAGAGCACAAGAAAAAAAGTATCCTATCTATAGAAGAAATTGCATTTAACTAACCATGGACACGATACCAGAAACACAAGATTACCAAGGAAAGGGGAAATTAATTTACCTTACTTGCATCGAAAAGATTAAAAGTTAAAAACTAAAATGATACATCTTTTACTTCACATGGTATCTAATAATCAATTATTACTACAATGTTATAGATCATTCACCACATCTCCTAAGTGTCATGTGCCTTGGCAAAGTTTGCAATCAATTGCAGTCTAAAAGATGTAGTTGCTATATTATGTTGTTTGTCATTAACAACAAAATGGCCAGAGTATAGTATTCTTCTTTCAGTTGGTTAACAGTGGTGTGTAGTACTAAAAAGAGAGCTGGCTTTGTTCTACTTTACTTTTTGCCAGAGACATCACCTCTTTTAACTTACTAAAATATGAACTCATTGTTATGTTTTGTGCATAATATATCTAAAACACAACATAACTATACCAAGAACACCTACACAACCATAACATAGTGTACAATAATCAACATACACATAAATTTATCTTCATACAATAGCATCTGGGAGAAATATAGCATAGATGCTGATTTGACATTCTAAAATGTTATACAACAGATAGAAAACAACCAAAAATAAGTATTGATAGTAGTTTTAAGTTGTTTCAATTGCATACTTGCGATCTAATTTTATTTCCTTTCCAAAGGTTCTTTCCTAGATGCTACCAAAAGAATTTCAATTGAGAAGTATAAGATTTAACAAAATAGCAAGAAATTTTCTATGCTGCTGCAAACAGAGCCAAATTTTCAGTTCAATTCAATCATGGATAAATAACCAGTGACAAAAAAATGAATACAAACATATAATCTGATGGCAAAACCTTTCTTGTTAATAAAGGGGTAGAACCTCGAGAAGCTCACAAATGTTCCCAATAGTGTAAGTAGGATTTGTTCCTCCTAGAGGGGGATCATTTAGACCATGAATGTTGACCCATACAGTTGCTAGAAAATCTGCATTTTTACCTCCCTAAAATACAGAAACATAGCTATTTGTAGTGAAACATAAAACCAAATTTAAGGCAAAAGATTAGGATAGATTCTCATCACGATACATCTAGATATGCATATTAAAAGCCTTATCCAAAGAATAGAAATTAACAGAAAAGAAAAGATCAAGAAAACTATCAACCTCAAACCTACCATATGAAGGATCAAAAAAATGGATCTAATTTATCTAAAAATTTATGCTAGATACATTTGTTTGTCTTTGTTCTATACAAGGAAAAGATTGAAATACAAGACCTGAATCTTTGTTTTAAGGTTATCTCCCACCATGACAGACTGCTCAAGTGTGCATCCTACAAGCTCATAGGATTTAAAAAAATATGCTTTTATGGGGTTTTTCATGAATCTCCTCTGTAGATTAAAAAGGAACGGTTTAGTTTATGCTGATTTCAAAAGTCACATGTTCAGACTCACAGAGCTCCAGTAAATAACTAAGGGAATTCATCTACTTTTTTGGTTGGGACGTAAAAGTAAAACATATATTGAGAGTTATGAGTTAACAAAGAGGACTTAAGATATCTAGAGAAAACACAAATGAAAAAAGGTATAAAGCACAGATGCTTATATCTAAGGTACCTCCACCAACCATAATTGTTTTGAAAAGCTCATCTGCTCGACAAGCCAAAAGTTGTGCACGTTTAACCTGATAAATTAGCTAGATTATAAGAAAAATTGGTAGAAAAATATAATTATAGAAACCATGATCTATCGAGAGTTTAAAATCATTATAAAGAGACAATGTTTTGATCTCACCTTTGGATGACCATTGGCTATGATGCCAACTTTAATTCCATTGAGTAGTATTTTCTTGACCATCTGCACAAATATAAAGTTCAAATTTAGGAATCATCCCTTATTGAAGGAATCTCTCACAATTCCATGCTATGCAAATCTGATTAACTTAAAACTTAATTGCATGGTTTCCATAAACAAACTAAAAAGTACTTCTAGGTTAGGCTCCCTAGAGGCTGAAGCACATAAACTAGTTTAAAATCTTGTCTTGATTTGGGATTCTAGATATATTGGAGATTATCCTGAGATGGAAGTGGACATTTTAGCCAAGAAACTATCCCTTTCTTGGGGTTTCCATGGTATTTATGAGTCATTCTCTTGTGTTCTTAGATTAGATCCTCCCAAATATATCTTCATGTGGCACAACCTGTTCATAGTCTGAAGTATTCTACAGCTTCTGTGTAGCCTTGGGATTTTTCATTTACGTCATTCCCTTTGCCTAGTTCTGAAAACTGAATTATTGAAAAAGAAAATGAAGCTAATGTTCCCCCAAGTTTCTGGGAAATGGGAAACACACATTGGGGATGTACGGAGACCACCACCAATTTTTTGGGAAATTTGAGGGGGCCGGGGGGGGCATGGGAGGGTCATAAAAATTATAAAAAATATAAATCCTGGCAATAACAATTCATCATGTGTAAATACAAGTTAACCTGCTCCCTATAAATACAATGTAATTCTTCAATGATTCAATACACTTCAATATTGTGCGAATCCATGGAATAGATGTTATAATGGGGAAACGTGACCCAAGGACCCTATTTCCTCATTATTCAAGAGGGCATCACATTATTTGAGGATTTCAAGTCCAACATACAATTATGCAATAGTGAACTATTAATCCTATATTGGGATCAACATCGCTATGTGTCCCCCTCCTCTAGGATTTTAGGCCATGACTCTACATTGAATCTCGAAGTTGATCCTCGAAGGACATTACTCAACACCCTACAATTTTGATGAAACTTTCTAAACCAATCATTAAAATAAGGTAGAATTAGAAAAAACTCCCCATGCTTAATAAGTGATTTTGCTTGACTAAAGGGTACAAATTGATTAAGTTCATGATAAAGGAGTTCAACAATCAACACCACCAACATCAAGGTACATAGAGAGGTTGATGTGCTTGACTAAATGACAATCCCTTAACCTCATACATGATAAAATATAGTGGAAACATTGCAATCCTGAAATCCTGAAAACTGTGAAGTCTGTTGAATTCTGAATGGGATCTAAAATACTACTTTTTTGCATATGAACTCCAATGAAGTTGGAACCAGTATCAAAAAATCATACCACTAATTTCCTTTTGATATAATTTACTGAACTGTGGATAAAAATGAATAAATTAATGGTAATATTAAAAATTTAAGTGAAATGATAGAAAATTAAAGATAAGGAAAATACTACTAAGAATTTAAAATTACCATTACCACTAGAGTTCCTAAGATCCCCCCACTTCATCAATGCATGTTTCAAAACAGGGGGGCGATCTCCCCCCTAAGTTTCGTCAAGTTTCACCAAATTTGGGACGATGAGAAACATTTCTCTAGGATCCCCCCAATCCCTGGCCATGGGGAGTGAGGGGGGTGCATCCCTGACCCTAAGGAATGCATCCCCATGTAACACTTGATGAAACCCCTGAAACTATGATCTTCCCTTGCTCAGAATATGTAAATAGGATCTTTGATTATTTTGTAACCATTCTTTATTCCATCTTAAAAATCCATCCCGAAGTCTAAACTAGACAACATTTTAATGATTTCTCTACTAGGTAAGGAAACAAATAAATTCCGCACCAAGATATTTGACGTGCTCATACAGCTTGAGTGCAGATGGGAAACCTATCACTACTTTATGTAATAGTACATTAAATCCAGACGATGCCTTGGGTGCATTGAATATGGACAATGAATAGACTCATCTAAACCAAGATCTAATGAAGGTTTAATATGAAACATGAGGCCACAAATCCCAAGGTTGTATATCTCATATCACACAAATTCCAACATATTAAGTATTGGAATTCATTGTATGCAACCTCAAGCTTTGCAACTTGGAGGGGAAACTAAGACTAGGTTTAAGATGAGTTTGTGCTGGTACATAAACTTCTCCAATTTTTCTCATTACAAGAATTATAAGTTTTGGATGGCCCCATTAGTTCATGATACAAGAGTCATTCTAAACCATTTAACCTATAAAATTCCAAATATTGAAAATAAAATGTTTGACTGGATCATCTTCTAATAAGCCCAATTTTCCAAACATATAAATTTGTTGAGATTATAGTGGTTTATGTAATTCCAAGGTTTAAAGCTAGGGACATTGGCAAGGGAAGATCTCTAATACTACTACAATAATTCCACATTGCCCAAATGATGTTCCAACGCATATTCAAGACCCACAAGGGTAAGGTTTGTCTTTAGTTCATGGCACATAGAAGAAAATTAATGGGATTTTATCCCATGCACCCCACTTAGGGAAAGGTCATCTTGAGAGTGGCTCTGGCTACTTGGAATATTGTGAGTGAAATTGTGAACTGGTAAACCATGACAATAGAAAAAGGTATCAGTTTCAATAAACATAGACTTACATTTTAACCCAGAACTTCATGATAGCAAAATAGAAATCACATATCAAGATAAATCATAACAAAGTAGAATTGAAGGTGGACAAACAGGGTGTTTACATGGCATATGGCAAGTTACCACTTCAACTCGTGGGGACCATTGGAATGAATTCATTATGGTAGTGTCAAAATAGTGCCGTGTCTCCTGTGTCAAAGTTAACAATAGTCAAAATATATGATATCTACTTCACCCATTTACCTAAAGCTTTTAACTATATTCTAAATTAAGTACTCAATATTTACTGAAATAAAGAAGGTTTACTCTTGCAAGTTGGTTATCACTGACACCTTGGGCTTCCAGAGCCCTACACTAGATCTAAGCCCTCCATTCAGTCACATCAATTTGAAATTTGAACAAATTTGTTTCAGAAAATCTAAATTTATAAGGGATAGCCAACTGCCCTAAGCAATACCAAATTACAAATTTAAATCCCCTACACAATATCCAATTATGTTATAACACATTGAGGTGCAACAGAATTGGAAAATTAATTACAAAGAAGAACTGGGGAAAGGGATCATAGACCTAGTTATTGGGATCCTAGGGCTGAGTGATGAAGCCCTTAATGAAGGTGTCTATGATGACCTGCTGATCGAGCAAAGGGTGGTGGTGACTGAGCAGCTCCATGACTGCCATGTGGGATGCCTTGTCTGCAGCATGGGTCAAGACCAACATATCATCCAAATCAAAAAACACTTCCTTGATGCATTTTTCGGGTTCTTTGCTTGCCCAATTTGAAGCCAGAAAGTTTAAGGGTCCTGGCTAAGATAGTGATCCTAGACAGTGACCACCTATAACAACACAAAAGCATTAACAGTGACCACCTATAATAACACAGAATCCTTAGCTTTAAATCAAGTGATAAAAATTCTAAGAGCCAGGCAGATTCAGAAACTTATTGCTAATGGAGACTCGACGATTATCATTTGCAAAATTAGAGACTTGAATCCTTCTGCACCGTAATGTTTTGCAAGAATTATCTCTAGACCTAGAATTTAAAGAATTCAAGTATTTTGACTTGGGGAATACTATCAAATCCTATGATGAGTCTGATCATTAAACAAGGACACAGATTCAATGGAAAAAAAGGGTATGCTATAGAATCAAGGATTTATGGAACAATATGTGGATCTTTTCACTAATTTGCACCAGGAATATTGACAATATAAATATTAGGAATTGCATGCACCTCGAATTGTAGGACAATTTTCAAAGTTCACCATGCCACATGAAATGGATTTTAACTTCTCCCTGATGTATTCTTGCTTGGGCAGTGGATTGAATTTATGGGCAATGAGATGGGTTATCGTAGCAAACGTGGGATTAATCAGGCTTGTATGGGGTGTTTCTTCATTCCGTCAACACTAATCTGCATCCTAGTAGTTGAGTAGAGATATCTAGAACTCCAAATAGCTCAGCATCAAGGGGAAGTAGTGGATGTATATACATACTTGAGGAAATATGTGAGGAGGTTTTTCAGTTTATACTGGAAGAGAACACCAAAGCTCAGAACACACTGGCAACAATTTGGGCTCTTCTTCATTGCAGTGGTCCATCCTATTGACCTAAGGCATTTTGGGACATGGGAGAAGGTAATCCAACTTGATTTTCAATTTGTCTATTTTTTTAGGAACATTTGAGCCATTGGTTATCCAATATTTTGAGATTGCATTTTCTCACTGCTCTAGGTGGAAACCCTCCTAACTTCACAAAGTTGTGAGACTACCTCTACTACAATGGATGGTCATAGGCATATAAGTCATATTTCATGTAAAATAGAAAAACATTGCATGGTAATAAGAAGGATGGTGCAATTCCGGCAGAGAATGTGCTTAAAGGAATAGTTTTCCAATTGTTGTCGCAGATGAATTCCAATAGCTTTGGGAACAACTGCAGAACATGTAAGCATTGATTCTACAATTTGTGATGCCATTCATGATGCTGCAAAGAAAAAACCATTGCACAGAACAATTCACACCTCCAATCTCATGGAAACAAGGACATACAACATTGCTTGAATAAAAAAAGGCATTTGACAACTCCAGAGATAATAAAAATCCAAAGGTTATGTCCAGTAGATAGGATTAGAGTATTAAGCAGTGAAGAGGAAGTGAAATGCGATTAATGATTGGATGACACAACAAAAATGGGAAATATAGGTATACAAAGCATTTGAGAATCGAGATTAGATTTAGGTTTCTTACAACCTACCCAAAGTTTCAGCCACGGTATGTTTGACACAAGTTTGGATAGATGCATATGTTGAATAGTCTCACCAATCAAACATCCAAACCATTCCAAAATTGTTGGATGGATTAAGCACACATTTGTAGAAAATCAACAAATGGTATAGCAAAATAGCATGAGGGGAGCCAAAGTCTCTTTGCTCTGCACCTCCATCATCTTCATGGTCACACCTACCAAGACATGTCCTTCTTTTGCACCTCCATCATCATGGTCACCTACTTCCAAGACATAAACTTTCAATTAATGAATTTCTGTTATTCTGTTTTGCTTCATTTTGCTAAAATACGGAGCCCTCCTGCTGTAGTTGGTCTTCTTGTTTTGATATTGAATATTTTTCAGTTTGGATAATTCGGTTTAGAGTGTATATTTTAGTCCTAGTTCTGTATCAACAATATTTTTTTTTATCTGATGAAGATTTTGGAGCATTCATTGTCTTGATTATGTTTCCACTTTGGAATTGCATTTTGCAAATTTAACTTATTAAAGAGTTGATGATTTTGACCAAGGGATGTAAAAATTGTTTTGAATTTTGGATGAAACTTTTCCAAGAAACCTTTTCAGAATTCCTTTGGAATGAGTTTGGCTTTCAACAGTGGGTCAAGTATGGATTATGTCACTATTTTGTTGAATATATATTTGACATCTACCTATGCTATGACTTTAAATTATGCTATTATTATTGCTGGTGTTGTTGTTGTTTTGTATGTGCCTCAGTGTAGTGTTGGTTATGGGCCATTTCTAGATCTACTTATAGTTATAGAAACCCCTTCTTGCAAAGTTTTAGACTTTATAAGAAACCTTAATTTTTATGTAACTCTTTTCTTAAATGTCCCAAGTTGGCAACTGTAGAGGCCTCTGCACCTTCCTTTGAGCATATTTGGCCATGAGTCCCATTGGGATCTAGTATTTTTGTGAAAAATCCAATCCTATGATTTAGTTCAAATACTGCAATTTCCTCAACTGTAGAAAAAACCAAAGCCAGTGGATGGGCCAAAAGACACTGTCTTAAATAAAGAATTGATCTATTGTTTTTTCTAAGACCACGACAAGGGGAAACTTCGAGTAAGTGGCACAAGAGAAATTCATTGAATAATGTTGTATAGATGCAGATTGTTTTGAGGGAATTCTTTCAAATAGTGCAAAGCATGGAGGGGGTATTGAAGATGTGCTTTTCAACCCCTTAGTAGGAGATGTCTCGGGAGATTTTAGTGTGAGTTTATGAATAAATATTCTCATCTTTTTATTCCTTGCTAAATATTTGAAACTAGAAACTAGAAAATGGTAGATGTGGCTTACAAGCTGTTTGAGCCCAGCCAAAGTCTCGTTAATTGGAACATTAAGCTAGAGCCTTCAATCACTTCCTCTTCCTCTACATATCTAGCCAACCTTCACAACTGTAGAGGAAGGAATCACAAAAGAAAAAAATGAACTATGTTGTATATTCATTGAATTGATATTATGCATTTTTTCACCCAACAATGTAAGGATGACACACTTCTGCAGTTTTCATTGGATGAAGATGAGTTTTCTTGACAAATTTGGGTTGAGGCATGTAACAACAAAGGTCCTAAAATACTACAGGGTCTTTAAAATGATTTTTCCACAACAATATTAGAATCTGTTACATACACTAAGCTTATTAAGAAAAATAGCACACCATCTTGAAGGACTCGGTGGAGTACAACAAAATATCTAGATTGACAACTTGAAAAATTGGGATCATTAAATATTGATGAAAATGATATGGAAATAGTTCAACTAAAATGTCTTTTTGACGATGTAACCAATGAATGTCATTGTTTAGAAGTGCAATCAAGGATAGGCTTGGAACTACAAAAAATGAAATTCAAAATTTTTTGGGGAATATAAAATGATGCATTCAAGGAAAAATATGAAGGAAAAATTCTATGACATGAAGATCTGAAAAAAAACAGAAAAAATTGTGATATACAATTTTTTGATCTAGATCAGAGTCAAAGATACTGAAATGTAATATTTAAGGACTACCTTGGCAAATCAGACCCTCTATGCTAAGTGTCTAAATCAACCATCAATGGAAGGGCATGAGCAAATTGAATTTTGGAGGAAGCACTAAGTGTCTCTAAATGTCCTCGACCTAGTTTGTTAATATTTTTTTTGGCTTGCTTGGTGATTATTGCACACGGAGGTTAGGAATATCCTAAACTGTGCACAGGATTGCACAAATTTCTAGAAAGAGGCTACTAATAGCACATAAATCTTCATATTTGTTGTTTCCCACATCACAGGGACACAAATATGCCTAGGCCAATTTCTCATGCTGCATTGATGCCCAGACTTCACAATGAATAGGTTATGTAAGACAAAAACTGCCCAGAAATACCCAGATCCAGATCTAGTAATTTTAGTGATGTCCATTTCGTATGAGGATGTGAACAGTCACAAATCATGCCCATAACACACCAGGACTTGGATTTGCTACTGCTTATTGCTGTTCCAATGCATGGATCAGCCCAGAATTAGGTTTACTATTGCAAAGAGGTAAAAAACATGTCTGTTCCAATGCACAGATTATGCCATTACATCTAAAATGAGAAATCATGCCATAACTCATGCCTTAAGTGAAGATAATTCAACATAACTACACCATAACTAACCATAACACTGCCATACAATTCAACCAATGAGAACCTGTAGATTCAAAGAGCTAGAACAAAACATAATTGGACCAAATCACATGTTACCCAAGAGATTGATTGCATCATAGTGAATCACTGGTGAGAGGCTGCCATGGATCTCCTTGCTTACAGTAGAGGTAGGTGTGGACGATGAAAAAGAAAAGAGTGGTCTACTGCTAAGACACTACGCAGAGAAGAATAATGTCTAATCCTTCAAATATCTCTCATATCTGTATATATAGAACTCTCATCTCAAGTCACCCTTACTATTGGAAAAGAGGAAATAAATCCCTATAAAACTCCAAAATCTTTACATGGAAGCTAGGTGTGACCTTTTTGCTATTTGGATAGATTTTTTCCTTTTAGATGATTTTCCTTGCTATTTTGAATGGCTTTTGTGGCAAAGAAAGATTTTGTTTCATGCTTTCCTACTTGGAAGCATTAGCAATTAGAAATAAATCTTGAATAGAAAAGCTTAGCAGGGAAAATTGTGGTCCTTTGTAAACTCAAACTAAGCAAGAATGACACCTAAATACACAAATTCGAATTAAGGTTTTGGAAATAAATTTTACTGGTAATTTTATAACCTCGTGAAAATAGAAACACTACTCTCGAGTCCTTGAATCATCACTCTTTCACCCACTGTAACTTGGAGAACCATCCACCCCACCATTCCATGCTTGGAACCACAACATTACAACCTATGCCTACAATACATTAATCACAATAAGGCCTAAACTAGGCTCCAAGTGGAACAATTAATCACAAGTAGGCCTAAAATAGCCCTCAAGGCTGAATGCTTCTATCACAATACACTAGTGTCACAACATTTCTTTACTACTGATTATTCATCGCTCCATATAGTCCATGTCAAACCCTATCTTCCTTCAACTAGTGTGAAAACCTCTCCAAATACTAAAATGAAATAATATAGGTGGATCAGCCCTCTCAAACCCTTCCAGCTGAGAGAAAGACCTGAAAGATGGTTTCAAAGGGTAGTAGAAACCCAACTCTAGGCCAGCAACCTCCTTTTAACATGACATAAGATGAAAGATGGGTAAATTCCTGGTGAATAAAGGATGGACGCTCCTACTGCCAGGCTACAATCACAAAATGAAAATACACAGATTTAAGGATGATACTTGCTCATAAAATGGCAAAAAACTGAAATAATGATACTTCAACACTTTCTAGGATGCACAACTTCACCCAGAAGTGCTCAGAATTGAAAGTAGGGTTGGTTTTGAGGTTAGGAATATGCTAAAATATGCACAAGAATGCACAGATTTCCAGAAAGAGGCTGCTAATAGCACATAATTGTTCATATTTGTTGTTTCCCACTTCACAAGGATATAAAGATGCCTATGCCAATTTATCATGTTGCATTGATGCCTAGACTTCACAATGAACAGGTTATGTAACACAAAAACTACCTAGACTTCACAATGAACAAGTTATGTAACACAAAAACTGCCCATAAATACCCAGATCTAGTAATCACAGTGATGTCTTGTTACAAATCATGCCCAGAACACACTAGGACTTGGATTTGCTGCTGCTTATCATTGTTCCAATGTGCAGATCAACCCAGAATTAGGTTTACTACTGCAAAGAAGAAATCTTGCATGCACTGGCTGAACTGAAGGACTTCCCTAATCCACCTATAATTTGTTGCGCCGTAAATGGTAAATCATGTGATTTTCCAATCGCCAACCAAAAAGGATAATTACATATTATGAAGTGAGCTACGATTTCTCTCAGCAGCCATAGTTGATTTAACTTGCCAACCAAAAAGCATAATTACATATATAAGTTAGAATATTCCCATCCATTTCAAGCAAGTGAGGTGTCGGCACTTCTGCAAAGAGGGTGTCCAAAACCTAAGAAATAAAGGGGTTATGTATAGGGCCTTAAGCATGGCCAAAATAAAACACCACTCAACCTAGTCTATGCCTTTTTCAAATAAATATCCATGAAAAGGGTATAAAGTTATAAACTTTGAGCCCACTCCATACCTTCTCAAATTGTAATAACATTGTCCAATTAGTTTTATTTTAAGACTCCTTGGGGTTTAGGTAACTGAGGGTAGGTCAGGAGCAATCCCTCCTCCTAGCCCCTTAAAATAGGTATTTTGGGAGGGATTCACCACCCCCTTTCCTAACAATAAAGTCATGGCCTTATTTAGCAGCAGTGCACAAGCAACTGTCATCTTGCTAGGCTAATCCATTACAATTATACTTAAAATATTTTTTAGTTAGAGACATGCCTATTCCAATGCATAGATTATGCCATTACATCTGAAATGTGAAATCAGATCATCCAATTATACCATTAAATCTGAAATGACATAGGGAAGGGTTAATAATAGAATAGATATGGCTGATAAAATGACAAAAGCTGCAGGGTTTTGTGTGTTAAAAATTGTTTGAAACTAGAGAGAGGTTGGTAGAAAATTATTCCTAGATTTGATTTGATTTGGACAAACAAACAAAAAAATGTAGAGACATGAGGACACAGAGATGCATACATATGTAAAGTGGAGTAGCATGGATTTTCTTTCCTCATATATTCTTTATTCTTCTGTATCTGTGGTGAATTCCATAGACAGGTTGTTAACAGATTGCTAAGGATATTTCATATCATAGAAAGACAAATATTAAATTAGGAAGACAAAGCAAAGAAGAGAACAACAAAACAAACATGTTCTATATCAGATGTCCTTCCCAGAGAAGAGAGTTCGAGCATATGCCCTTCCAAATAGACGACCACCGTTATCTATCACAAATAGATGTAGGAAGAGATGCCTACTCTCAAGACTCAAACACCGACATCCAGATTCAATAAATACACAACACACCAGACGAGAAGATATGATCCATCTTGAAATCACGAAACGAGAAGAGGAACCGACAAGCAAAAATGCCATGGCCATGGAAAGAGGAGAGGAAATTGTAGAAGTGGAAAGGAGTAGTCTATGTAGTCAACGATTTCACTCGGACGAGAAATCCTCTCCAGCAAAGTTTGGTTGTTAGTTGTCACATCATGGCTTGTATGTCTGACTGCAAACTCCGTCGGCAAATAATATGGGAGGAAGCATGGTGTTAAATGCTACTGCAGAGCCTTTTTGACATTCTTTTAACCATCAACCTCATGAGAATTATTTCACCGGCATAAACGATCAGGCAAGGGGCCGACTTGATGTGCCTTCCAACTATCCATGGCTCATGGCGTATAAACGCACACCATCTTTATGGCTATCATGCATTCCCATTGCCCATGCCCATGCCATCACTTCTGAAAGGTATCATCCTCCAGTTGTCCCATTCAAATTTTAATTTTGAAAAGCGCGGGTTCCATGAGTGCCCTTTTTTGAAACACCCTCGCTTCTTGACCAACCATTTTCTGAAATGCCCTCGCTTCTTGACCTGCCCATTTTTTAGACTCATGTTTTTGGGTTTTTTTCCAGGAATCTAAGGAAGCTGGTGAAGTTGTGTGGGAAGAGCATATACAATTTCAATCCATGGTCTTATGGTTGACATGAATAACCACATAGCACCTTGAATGGAAACCTTTGGTGTGATACAAAAGGAAATTAGGAGACGATCTTAAAAAAGATGAAGTTATCTGTCAAAGCAAACAAGAATAATTTCCTAATATTTTGTTGTAATTCTGGAATTGTCCAAGCAGAGATCACAAAGGACATCGATTTAACACCTGATTATGCAGTAATTCTAAAATCAGAAATGGTGAAGGATATTGGCTACTATGACGTGCTAGGATTAATTCCCATGACAACTGAAGTAGAGATGAAGTAAGCTTATTACATAAATTCTCGGTAAGTTCCTCGTAATAAAAAACCAAATGATCCTCAAGCGGCAGAAAATTTCAAGGTATTGGGAGAAGCTTAGAAAGTTCTTAGTTATCCAGCACAGCGGGAATCATATTACACACATGGAAAATAAGGTGCATCACTAATAGACCAAGCAACAATATTTAATATGATGTTTGGAAGTGATTTATTTGAACACTATGTAGGCCAGCTTGCAATGGATTCAATGGTTTCTTTCGTGATGTTGCTTGAAGGTGAACACATAGATACCAGGGTACTACAAGAGAAGATGAAGGCCATCCAAAAGGAAAGAGAAGAAAAACTTGCACAGATTTTGAAGGACCATCTAAATCGGTATATAAAAGGCGACAAGTGTTTATCCAACAAGCTAAATATGAGGTTCAATGGCTCAACAATGCAACTTAATATGGAGTCAATATGCTTCAGACAAGTGGCTACATATATGCAAGACAAGAAGCAAAGGAAATTATTCTCTTTTGCTTGAACAAGTTTGCAATGGAAGGCAAACTTATCCTACTGCTCAGTAATTGCTGACACATTTACCATGAAATTTGTTTGAACAAATGACTCGATGTTCAATAGAAGAGTTGCCTCTCTATCTCGAATACATTTTCCTACTGTGTAGTGCAAATGTGGGTCTACTATATTTTCTCTAGAGAGGAACAGTGTTCTTGAATTTGTTGTGGACAAACTAGAACAGTGCTCTTGAATTTTCCACACAAGACACTAGAAGCATCATATGACCACTGAAATTCCTTAGCTTATTTTTGAGTCATGTAACATACTTCTTTGTTAAGATTGGATTTTGATCTTTATAACTTATTTTGTTAGTAATATTGTTGGTTAATATTGCTTTTGTCAATTTAGGAGTCTAATATGAATGTGCAGATTATAAAACATGGCATACAAAAACATGTTTGAAACCTAAGCAACGAAGGATGCCTCGAGTGCCATGCCAAAATATCAAATTGGAAAATGTGAGTCCGAGCTATGGGAGTAATGAAGCTTTAATTTTTTTAATAAAAATGCCAAAGAACTTGGAATTAGTTATGTGAAACTCTTTCTAGTTTGTTAAGGTGGTTTGTTAAAGGTGACTACTTCCTCAATCTACTTTAATATGTTGGATTTTAGTTTTGCCATACTCCTTTTAATTTGTAAAAGGGTTGATGCTTCTTTTACTAATTTTAATATATGTTTAGATTTTGTATTATTATTTTGTAATCTAAATTTGAGTTATAGAAACAATGAAGTTTAATTTTAAAGTTAATGTTTGCAAGCATTTTTTAGGTTTGTTAAAAATGAATGTATTTTTCAAAATGTCAATTCATTAATAGAAGTTAGTATAAACTTAGTAAAAAAAAAATAACAACTCTTCTAAAAACATTATATTACACAAAGCCAATTTTAAAATTTAAATATTTAATATGGATAGATAATAAAACTAAATAGAAAAAAAAAATCATAAACATATATTAGCACAAGAACTCCCACATAAAATAAGAGACTAGAAAAATGTTCAAAATATCCAATCCTAAAGAAATAAGGAAAAAGAAAAACTAATTAAATAAATTATTTAAATAAAAGGGTATTATAGTACATGACCATAACCATGTTTCTTTGCTTAAGAGATATGTACATGACCATAACCATGTGATAAATTGGGATGTGATTCAGGTGGAACTCGAGGGATAATTCTAAATTGTGCCAATGCACATCCTCTCCAAGAAGGTCACAATTCTCTAGAATAGAGTGTTGGGCCATAAAAATTACATAAGGAAGAAGCGAATGCACAAGAAAAAGGATGAAAAGTGCACGTGCGATAGGAGAAAAGCATGATAAGAAGGAATTGACGTAGATAAGATAAAAACATGCGTGCGACAGAGAAAGAGACAGAAGGAAAGCTGCAACGAGGATGCTGCAATGAGGAAGACAAATCCAAGTCGGTGGAAGAGGTAGGTCGAGAAGTTAATGCTTGGAGACAGAATTCAAGGAAGACTACAGAAGGGAAAGCCAGCAGGAGGAGGAAGGATAGTTTTGAGGCTATTTATGACTAATACAGATGATCTAAAAGATGTTTCTGCGGCTAGTTAAGGTTGTGGTTAATATCTTGCAAGGATTTTGTGGCTAGGTATGGGCCAACATTGATGTAAACCAAAGATATTTTGGGTTGTTGAGTCTGTGATAACTTAGCTGTACTCATTCAACCCTGCGTGGTCTTGTAAATATTATATATAGGAGGAACCCATTTTGTTTAAGGGTTGGACTTTCATCATTGTTGTTAGAGGATAGTAGTTAAAGTCCATCGTTTTCTATTTTTTTTATCCTATTAAGGAAGTTAGGGTAAGTAGAAGAAAGGAATTAGGAAAGACTCTAGTAGAAGTAGAAGGCTGTTTAGACACTGATCTTCCAGCTGTGTGTGTAGACTACTAGTAGTAGAAGGAATATGCACCTGAGTGTGCAGATAGTAAGTAGAAGAGTTGATCCAGGTTGTGTGTGGATCAATAGGAGTAGATAGAAGAATAAACTAGAGAGCATGAGAGCAAGACTATTGAGTCAAATAGACATATCTAAAGAACATTCTGCATATCACGGCCTGCAAGGTGCTATAAACCATTCGCATGCCAGATGAAGAGCACCTTAGTGGTTTTTCCCAGATGGGTTTCCATGTTATTTACTATGTTATGTGGATGAATGTGTTTAATGATGAATGTCCATGTGAATGTTTGATTACTATGCATTATTATAGTTATTGTTGAATGAATATCGTAGTAGGAACAATAAGTGGATGCATGAAGGATTAAAGCACTATTAGAATGTTATGTATGGATTTATGATTCATTTTTTAAGATAAAGTATGATTCGCATGATGTTTGTTGAGTATAAGGAATGAGATGCATCGTGCTATTGCGCCAGTTTTAGATTCATAAAGGTAAAGTCGTGTCGCGTTCCAATTGTGACTTATCATTGTGTTGTAGTCGCACAGTAGTAGACTCCATCCAGTTGCCTTTGTCGAGCACCTTGGCCGCATGGCAAGGGAATAGAATCGCTCACCAACTACGGAAACATGGTTATGGAAATTATCAATAAAGATATCTTAGGTGATACTACATCTTCTTTGCGGGCGTTGCCGATAGAGCTTGCTCTGTCGGGCCGATGTCTTCTAGTGCCTTATTGGTATTATGTTGTTTTCGAATAGTGGGTCTAGACAAACAGAGAAAAGAGGCCAACGAATGGTTCCCTTTCCAGGACCGTTAGCCATTTGAGTCGAGGGACATCTTGTGGTATCCAAAAAAGAACAAGATAGAGGACTAGATGGAGTCCAACGCGCTAGCATTCGCACAAGAAGAGAGCGCAATATCTTAGTTGAGCATAGAGAACTAGGTAGACCGGTGCATATATTCCAATATCCACCAAATATTCTTTGTATAGATTCCTATTGTGCTATATGAATGGTTGTCAAGATTGGCAAGAAAGTAGACAAATTTCCAGAGAAGAGAAATTGTTGACTGGAATGATCAGCTCATCAGTGAGATAACTAGTGTAAGTAACACAATCTCTATAGATGTTGATTTTTTGGGTTGACATTATTTTACAAGGATATATTATTGAGTTCGCAGTAGAGGCTATAACCTCATATAGTGATACTGAAAGAAAATTTTTCCAAGGACCCCGAAGAAGATATTTGTTATCTATCGGTACATGGATCAAGATGCTCATTTATGAGAAGGGTATCGTGTAGTTGAGTAGTTGATTCATGTACTACAGAGGAAGGCTATGTCGCAGACAACCTATCAAGAAAATGGGAAATGGTGAGTTGAGATGTTTCTAGGAAGTACAAATCCTAAACTAGATACTGGATTCCTACAGAGTGGAGGGAGATTCAAATCTAGAAAGAGGAGAGAGATAGAGGAAGGTAAAAAAACTCCTAGTTTGTTTGAGGAAAGCAAAGATGAACTTTAGTCACAAGTATAAAAAGGATATTGCGATGAAGAGGAGGACTATAGCCCAATATCAAAAGAAGCAAAAGACTTCAAATATTCTTGCAAGACACCAAGGTCAGGACATAACTACATCACACCAGGAGCATCACCCGTGGTAAGGTCTAGAACCTCATCTCCTTAGCAAGTTATTAATACTAATAGTGCTAGTACTATGACTATCCCGCAAGAGGAAACACCCCCATTAAATCCTTCATTGGATAACCTCGACACCAACTCAAATTTTGGGGCATATATTTGGTTAGCCACATTTAATGGAAATGGAGCAGAGGATCCAGAGAAGCATTGGTTCATATGTGAAGTTGTTTGGATGGTTAGCTTAGTTCAAAATGCAGACCTAAAGAAATCACAGATAATCATGACTCTAAGGGATCGTGCTTGGGAATAGTTTATGAAGTATTGTATAGTACCGTTAGGAGCACCGCAGAAGACCCTTGAGGACATACGCTCTGCAATTATCTTTGAGTTCAAAAAACCTAAATCTAAGTCACAGTGCATCACTGAGATCAAGGAGATAAAGCAAGCACTATCAGAGACAGTATGGGACTTTGACCAGTGATTTAAAACTTTGTTGGCCAAAGTAATTTTCTAGATTTTGAATGTTCAACATAAGGATTGGTTTATTGCTTCGTTGTTGCCACACATTCTAGGGCCATTAATGCAACAAAATATTGAGTCACAGATGAAAGCGCTAGAATTGGAAATGAAGCTGGAGGCCTTTCTGATTGGTGATGGCGCCGCAGGAATGGTACAGATTCAGTCATAGTTGGCTAATCTAACGATACAAATTTAGGACATCAAGAAGGGTAAGGAATGCCATGAAGACTTATGGTGCACAAAATTCAGAATGAATGAACACACTAAGGATAATGTCTGAATTTAAAGAATTATGTCTCATCTAATGTGCCAAACCCATTAAATGGCCATGGACTACCACAATGTCACATAATCCAATCTGGAGGACATTGCAATGAGGACTACCTATACCTGCAAAATATTGTAAGTACCCCAACAAACCTATTTTTAAAATTTTGTAAGTCAGTAGGGCATGAAGAGAATGATTGCAGAGCATATCAACTCTTGAAGGAAAAGATGGTGGACACATACTTGATGAAGAATGATGGGAAGACTCAGGCTGAACGCACCTAAGAATCATATGATGATGCGCAGTTCCCACCTAATCAATCTTAGAACTAGTATCAACCTCAGTATGCACCACAGTAGCCATACGTGCAACGGAATCACTATTAGCCGCAATATCAACGTAATCAGTATCCCACATAGCAACCACACCTTCAGGGAAGGGGTGGTGGAAAATTCAAAGGAAGAGGAGGTGGAGGAGGGTTTGGTAGAGGAAGAGGTCAGGTTAGATTCTAGAACTATCTGAAACTAGGTCATTATGCTAGAGATTGCTTGGAGCCTACAAATACGTGCTCATATTGCAAGGGATAGGACCATAATGTGGAGCAATGTTCGCAGTTGATTGTGAAGTGGCAGGAGAGGACCATCAAAGGTCCTACTACTGTGGAAAATACAAATCCAAATCCAAATTCTAACATAAATGTCCAAATGACTACTGTTGAACCAAGAGAGCCGAGCATTGTAATCATAACAAAAGGAGGTGCTGTCATCGGAGCTAATCTGGAAATGGCACAAGAAAAACTTCAGCTATAGGTACGAACTGCGACGCAAAATAAGGTGTAATTCAACGTCCAAAAAAAGAAGCAAGTATTCATGGACTTGCAACCAAATTTTGTAGATCTAGAAGAGCCTTTGAATTCATAAGAAGCCATGGAGATGCTTCAATGATTCCAGCACATATTTCAGAAGAAGGTCCCACAAAAGGTTAGTAAGATAAATTCCTTTTGTCAAGTTGCTTAGCATTAATTCAGTATAAATATGCTATTGAAGAACTACAAGAACTAATAGAAGAGACACTAGTAGAGCCACAACCTGAGAAAGAGAATTAACAGGTTAGAAAGAAATTCAAAACTGGTCACGAGTTAAGAATGATTACGCAGATAGGAGATTATGACATGGCCTGTATCATTTTAGACCTATGTTCTCATGTCAATATATTAACACGAAAAACTTGGGAAATTATGGGGAAGTCGTGCTTAGACTAGTCTCCTATCTAGCTGCGACTTGCCAATCAGGTGAAGGTACTCCTAATTGGGAGACTGAGTCAAGTCCTTGACGACATAAAGGAGTTGCGCACATTTGTAGCACAAATCCATATCCCACACTGCTGGGCATCGATTAGGCCATAGACAATCAGACCATCATTAACTTCAAGAAAAGGATACTCTCATTTGAGGATAATGAAATGAGGGTAGTGTCTCCCATTGATCCATTGGAAGGACAAAAATATGTTGAGCCTGTCTCTAATGACGGAGAAGGTGACTATATTGACCAAATCTACAATGTCAATACCATGCAAGAAGATTACATCAATCCAACTGCATATGGGAACTTAAGCTGGAAGAGTGCTAGTTCATGCACATATAACTTAGGGGAAGCTTTAGAGAACTGAAAAAACTGGTTACATGAGGTCTCTATGAGGAGATGTGTGAGGATTACTAGGTCTATGCAACAGGTGGAGATTGAGGATAAAGAGCTACCCACCTATGAGAGATTACCTAACCTTGTGGCATTCCTCATTGAGTTTGAAGGTCTTTTCATAGAATTAGAGCTCTTATCTACATTGGATCATGTACTCAAAGATATGCTTTCTAGATGGTGGGGTACACACAAGCAGTTCATAACAGAATGGCCGCAATGGAGAAGGTTGATGGAAGTCCGGTTTGGTGAAGAAGTTTTCACTATAAGTCATAGGTACACAGTGTTTTTGAGCCCTACATAGGACTTAAATTAGTGTCACATTGTATTTACAGTATACCCACAAAAGGAATGCGTCCATCATTTAATTCACACATTGGAAATGACACCTAGAACCTGGTATGCGTCTATGGAGTTGCGACAAGGTACTCAATACTGGGAAGAGATAGCCACACAGTTTGTGCACAAATTTTAGTTTGTTGATGAGAAACCTATAGCTGATATTGCACTTCAACTACTCAAATCCCAGATGCTCAAGTCCCTATCGAGGAGGAAAATTCCCACAAGAGCACTGCGACCATCCAATAGTGGATGGCATGTTCCAATGTAACTAGAGATCCAGACGGTGACCTAACTAACATAAAAATACCAGAGTTAGAGGGTACATGTGTAGTAGAGGGAAGTGACATTTCCAGTGAACAGCTCCTAAACCCGCTAAAAATCAAGAAAGTAAACATTGGGTCACCAGAGAACTTGAAGTTCGCCAATATAGGATATTATTGGGATGAAGCCACTATCATAAAGATCACACACTTGCTGCATGAATATCAGGATATGTTCCCTACAATTTTTTCAGAGATGGAGGGGATAATAGGAGATTTAGGGGAAATTAAAATACCCCTGTGATTAGATGCTAAACCCAGTAGACAATGACCATATAGAATGAACCCCGGATATAAGGAAAAGGTAAAGACAGATTTGGATCGCATGCTCGATGCAGGAATCATAGAACCTATTGAGGAATCAGAGTGGATCATCCCTATTGTGATCTAGGACAAGAAGACAACATGTGAAGTCAGGATCTGTGTCGACTTGACAAAGCTGGACGATGCATGCTTGGACGACCAATTCCCAACATCATTCACAGATGAAGTACTTGAAAATGCAGGTGGACAAGAGATGTATTCATTCACTGATGACTTCTATGGCTATCATCAAGTCAGAATCGCGCAGGAGGTTCACCACAAAATTACCTTCATCAGAGAATGGGGATGCTATCAGTATATGTTAATGCCCTTTGGACTCAAGAATGCACCTGCTATTTTTTCTAGAATAGTAGTTTCTTCTTTTAAATATTTTATACATAAATTTCTTGAAGTCTACTTTAATGATTAGACTGTGTTTGGTCTAGTAATAGACCATATCAAGAGTCTGCACATGATGATGGGCCATTGTCACTAGTATCAGATTGTGCTTAATTATAATAGATGTATTTTCTATGCACGATTTGGTATAATATTGGGTCACATTGTATGTCGCGACAGGATTTTTGTTGACCCAAGAAAAATTGCGATTATTCTCAAGCTACCACCATCTACATCAGTTACACAACTCAAATTAGTGCTAGGACATATAGGCTACTACTGGAATTTCATCACAGGATATGCAACGATCACTGAACCTATGGAGAAACTGTTGAAGAAAGACGCAAAGTTCCAGTGGACAATAGAGTGCCAGGAAAGCTTGGATAAATTAAAAACTACAATGGCCATCATGCCAATACTTGTATTCTCGAACTGGAAAACGGACTTCCATGTGCATGTCGATGCATCGTTTGTCGCACTCAGCATAGCCTTGACACAACTAGAAGAGGGTGCGCTTGACCACCCTATTGCTTTTTCTAGAAGGAAACTATCGAAAATAGAAAAGAACTACACGACGACAGAAAGAGAAGGCCATGTTATGGTCTATGTGCTTCATAAATTTTGACGCTATTTGTTGGGTGGAAATTTTTAGATGTACACCAATTATTTAGCGCTGAAACACCTAGTCAACAAGCCAATGTTGGGGGAGAAGATCTGTTGATGGCTTCTCATGTTTTAATAGTTCGATTTTGAGGTCATTGTTAAAACTGGTCGAATGAATGTTGGACCAAACCACCTATCAAGGATAAAGAGTGGTGAAGAACCCACGAGCCTCGAAGATAACATTCCTGACGCACATCTTTTTGTGATTATCATGATGGAAAACTAGGATCCAGAGTTGAATGCTATCATGCACTTCTTGAGTATAGGATATGCACCTCTGTGATCCTCCACTAACAAAAAGAAACAATTGGTCATCATAGTTGCTGACTTCACATTGATTGCTAGACACCTTTATAAGCTAGGTGCGGATGAAATATTGTGCCACTATGTATTTGAACATGAACGATCTTGGGTTATGAGTGAAGCACATGTTGGTGTCACAGGAGGACACTATATGAGAAAATAAACTGTGCACAAAATACCACAAGAAGGATTATGGTGGCCAACCATACACATGGATACTAAAAGTTTCTATGGGCGTTGCGATATCTACCATAGAACAAGAAAACTGTCGCACCGCGATGAAATGCCATTGGTGCCACAAATATCCCTCCAGGAATTTGATAAACGGGTAATTGATTTAGTTGGACCTATCATCCCACCAGTAAAGAGGAGTGGCATGCACTATATTATCACTGTGACCGACTATTTAACTAGATGGGATGAAGCCGCGCCTACTAAATATTGCACCGCTGCGACTGCAACGAACTTTTTGTTTAAAAACTTAGTGACTAGATTTGGATGTCCAAAGATTCTCCTAAGTGATCAAGATCTGCATTTTGTTAACAAAATGATTGCTGAGCTTACTACAACATTCCAAATCCAGCATAAGAATAAAACACCCTATCATCCTCAAGCGAATGGAATGGTCGAAGCTTTCAACAAGATTTTGGAGAATGCATTGACCAAGGTATGTAATGTGCATAGGGATGATTGGGATCAAAACGTTTCATCTATGTAATGGGCATATCACACAACTTGCAAGCAAATGACAGGTTACACCCCATTGATGTTGGTATATGGACAAGAAGCTGTTGTACCAATGGATTACATTATGCCAAGCCTACAGATTGATGAGCTGACAGAGATGACTGATAGAGATGTCGTTGAGCAAAGGCTGTCGCATCTTATTCAGATGGAAGAAGAATGCTTCGTCGCATGATATCACTAGACTATGGAGAAGCAAAGAAAAAAAGCATGGCATGAACGTCATATCTAGGTTAAGCCATTTAAAGTCAAAGGACTTGTATTGTTGTATGATAGCAAGTTTTTCAAACACCCGAGTAAACTAAAGACACATTGGCTTGGGCACGAGGACTTTACTTAGTGAACATCTCACATAGCACGTGCAATCGTGGGATATTAAAAGAATACCCTTAATTTTTAGAGATATTGACCCAAAATATTTTTGTTGAAACCCCCTTCCAATACTTAAAACCTCCTCCCCACCCCTTTTTATACCTCAATCCTTATAAACCACCCTACCTACCCCCACCTTAAACCCCTCATCCCCCCAATATCTGCAATATATTGGTTCAATTTTTAATAATTTTAAAACCCACAATATGAAATAACGTGATAGGATATTGGTCAACAAGTGAAGCCCCCATGGGCTTGGGCCATATGTGATTGCACACATCACTGATGCAGGCACAATAAAGTTACAGGAGCTCGATGGAACATAAGTTGCAAGGATGGTGAATGGAAGTCGCCTGATGCCATACTACAGTGGTTGTGACATGCCTAGCTAGGTCTGTGTTGTGCAGATAAAAGAAAAAAAAAGTAGAAGCAAGGAAGATGTTATATCGCACCCCGATGACATATGCATGCAGAAGCGCAAGAAAGATAATAACATGCAAGAAAAGGAGGAAAGTGTATGGAAAGGAAATAATGATAGGTTTTCCACAATTAGGTATTTAAAGAGAGGATATCTGACAAATATTGAGGTGACTATGACAGCTAAGAGCTGTAAATTCGACGTGGTACAAGGAGAATGACGACATGATTTTTGGTCCTGTCATCCATCGTCAGCATAAATTCCATAACTGTGGTGATAGGTACAGCCTGATGCTCAAGTAAGAAGAGTTAATGCAGGAATTTGTCGGTTGAGAAGCCCATGTCATCGATTAGACATCAACCACCGACTACATGAAAACTGAAGGACGAAGAGGTGCATATAAGTACCGAGCTTCACCATCAAGGAATATTTTATGCACACAAAGAGAGCATTGAGAGAACCAAACATGAGAAATCGGAGAGCCAAAAGTCTATCACTCAGTTAGCCAATACCCATGGTCATTGAGATCCCCAGTGATAGTGAGATATCAAATGCAACCTTTATCCCAGGTTTCCCAATTGACTAAGAAGTGTTAGAATAATCAAACCCATAGTATTACCAACTTAGACATTATTTCATTTATTTTGTCTTATTTGCCTAGTCCATGAGTCCCACCATGTGCAAGTTTATAATTGCCTATCCATAGAGGTCAAACTTGCCATCTTTGACTCATGTAGCACTTGAGGAAGCCTTAGGAATCAAATCTGCTTTATTCTTTGCCTCCTAGGTGCCCATCTGCTTTTTCTGCTTTATTCCCTGCTTTTTCAATGTTTTAAGGCACATAGGAAAGCAAGACTAGGTGAGGTGAACTTGTTTTATTCCCCTTTCATCCTCCACTCTTTCCTCCATGCAAAAGCATGTATGAGTTGCCGTTCCACCACTCATTAGCTTTCCCATGTGCCCTTGCCAATTCATGAGCCTCATGACAGATTTGGGATCATCTTTTTACACCTATGGGGGATTTGCCTATTTTGGGTAAGCCTGCTTTATGCTAGTTTTGGATGCCTCCTTATGCATTCGACCTATTGATGTATTCTATATATTCAGCAACCTATGTTATTACAGGGTTGGCTATTGTACACTGAGTTAATATAATTTTGTGTTACAGCTCCATATTTAGTCTCCATTGTTGACAATTTTGCATGATCAATTGTAATTTGTTGTGAGTGAAATTAATCTATTGCTGGTCAGAATTTCTACATGGTATCAGAGCCATTGTAGGTTGTTACTCTCCTTCAAAAATTGTTTTGCAGGTTCAACATCAAGACTGGGAGCCTTCTACTGACAGCTGGGACAGATTTTCTAAAGCTATGGATTCACAGAAAACTATCTTGACTCCCTTCAACTATTTTGAATGGAAAGCAGAGATGGAGATATTGTTGAGAGCGAAAGGCCTCTACATGGTGAATATGGCTACAGAAGCAGAGCCCAATGCTGTTGCAGAGAATATCAAATGGCACAATCGGAGAGATGAGGCCTATGGCCTCCTATGTCTCAGTATTTCCTGAGACCTCCTTTTCCATCTCGATGGATTAACTTCACCGGATCAAGTATGGGAGAAGCTGTCTGAGCTTTTTGGAAAGACAGATGAGATGGAGGGACATCAGATTGAAAATGAGCTGATTTCTCTGAGTCCAAATAGCTTTGAATCCCTACAGCTATATTTCTCCAAGTTCAAAGCACTAGTTTTGCAGCTGAAGCAATGTGGTATCGAAAAGAAAGATGATCAGCTCATGTTGGCCATCCTCTCAAAGCTAGGACCTGACTACTCAGTCTTTTTTTCGACCTTCTATGCCACAAAACTCACAGCTCAAACTTGGAAGATTCCTAGCCTCGCAGGTTTCATGGAATCTCTCACACAGGAACAAGACAAGCTGGTGATGATGGGCACCATCAAACCTTCCAAAGACCAAGCTCTGGTTGCTAGAGATTCAAGGGTGGATTCAAAAAGCAAAAAGAAAGCTAAAAAGCCACCTGAGCAAAGAAGAGACAAGAAGCAGTCTCTAGAGGATCAACAAGGTCCCAAGAAAAATATCCAAAAGAAGAAAAACAAAGGTGATATGAACAAGTGCTCATACTGTTTGAAGGGAAATCACACTGAAAGCTCTTGTATGAAAAAGCAGATAGACATGCTAACTCAAATGTTGGAGAAGAATGGTATCTCCCTTCCAGAAGGCTCAAAGAAGAGAGAAGGAGGATCAAGTTCAGATGACAGAGAGAGAATTCATGCTCTAGTTGCTGGCACTTCAAGCTCACCCAGTTTTATCATAGATTCTGGAGCTTCAAGACACATGGTTTCGACTAAGGAGGCCTTCTCCTCACTGGACAAGTCGAAAGGACCATCTATTGTACTGGGAGATGACTCTCTCACTGAAAGTAAAGGCAAAGGAAGGATAGAACTTTATCATGGTAACTTCAACAATGTGTTGTATGTCCCTGGTCTCACCTCCAACCTTCTATCATTGTACCAGATGACCCACACTGGGTCTCCTAAGAAAGTCATATTCTCACCAGATGAAGTTGAGATCATAGAAATCTCAACTGGAAGAATCATTGCAAAAGGAGTAGCGAATCATGCTCAAAAGGTATACATGTTTTCACACTTCCCGCCTTACTCAAACCCCTCTGCTCTTCTTATCCATGCTAATGAAGCTAGCAAGCTATGGCATGAAATATTTGGCCATTTAAATTACAAGTATTTGTCTGATCTTAGTGAGAAAGATATGGTCATAGGGTTTCCCAAGATAAAATCTTCCAAAGGAGTATGCCAAGGATGTATCCTAGGAAAACACCCAGAGCACAAATTTGAGAAAGCCAGCCATGAGAGAACCTCTGCACCCCTCGAGCTGATTCATAGTGATGTTGCTGTCCCATTCCCTCATATGTCCATGAGTCAAGCCAAATATGCAATGACCTTTATTGATGATTTTTCCAGGTATTGTTGGGTTCACTTCATGAAACACAAGTCATAAGTTTTTGGCCTATTCAAAGTCTTCAAGGCTTTGGTTGAAAACAAGTGTGGAAGAAAACTCAAGGTCCTCAGATCTGACAATGGTGGTGAGTATGTCAAGTATGAGTTTATTAACTATTGTGCAGATGTAGGTATTCAGATGCAGCATTCTATCCCCTACACACCACAGCAAAATGGTGTTGCATAGAGGAAGAACAGATCACTGAAGGAGATGGCAACATGCATGATGGAGGCCAAAACTTTTCCACCAAAGTAATGGGCTGAAGCTATCAACTGTGCAGCCTATATTCAGAATAGGGTGCCTCACAAACAATTGGATGGCATGACTCCCTTCGAATCATGGAGTGGGCACAAGCCAGATGTGACCCATTTCAGGATTTTTTGGCTCAAAGGCATGGGCCAGAATCTCGACAGAGAAGAGGAAGGATTTGTAGCCCCAAAGCCAACAGTGTCTTTTTGTGGGATACTATGAAGATTCAAAAGGGTACAAGTTGATAAAATTGAGCACAAACAAAGCCTTGATTGAAAGGTGTGTTCAGTTTGAAGAAGAACCCCTTGCAGAAGTGGAAATTGGTGAAGCCTCTTCACCACCTGAACCTAAAGAAGTAAGTAAAGAGTTTGTTGAACATGATGATTCTGATTTGTCTGATGGAGATAAGTTGATTGCAGAACCAAACAGCCCCACAAGGCCTAAATGGGCAGCCAAGACACTACATGCAGCAGGTGAGCTAGCTGGGGATCCCAATGACCCAAGGAGGACTAGATCTCAATTTGAGAGTGGTCTGTGCATGAAGGATCCTGAGTTTGCTGAAAAATGCTATTTGATGGTGGAGTTTGATCCTCAAACATATGAAGAATCAGCAGGAGATCCAAGATGGCAAGCTTCCATGAATGAGGAGTTCAACTCGCTACAGAAGAGCAACACATGGGAGCTAGTGGATCTTCCTCCAGGGAGAAAACTAGTATAGTGTAAGTGGGTCTATAAGACCAAATTTTCTGCTGATGGTTCACCACTGAAGTATAAGTCTATATTGGTAGCTAAAGGCTACTCACAGGTTCATGGCATCGATTATAATGAGACTTTTTCCCCAATGGCAAAGATGGATTCAATCAGGCTAGCTCTAGCCATTGCAGCATCAAGGCAATGGGAGGTACATCATATGGATGAAAAATGTTCCTTTCTGAATGGTGATCTCACTGAGGAGATATATATGCAGCAGCCCCAAGGTTTTTCTACTGACCATTCTCTTGTGTGCAGGTTGAGAAAGTCATTGTATGGGCTAAAGCAAGCCCCCAGGGCTTGGTATGCCAAGATAGATAGCTTCTTGCTATCTCTGAATTTTGTTCGGTGCAAATCAGATTTGAATGTCTATCTGAAGGTAATTAATGGTTCATTAATGATCATTGTGTTATATGTTGATGACCTCCTCATTACAGGAAGCTCACAGGATGAGATTGCTTCCCTAAAAGGAGCTATGAACCGAGCCTTCTCCAGGACAGATTTGGGGCTCTTAAGTCAATTTCTGGGGCTTGAGATTGCTCAAACCACAGCTGGAATCAAGGTGCACCAGTCCAAAAATGCCTTGGATTTTCTGATCAAATTCAGAATGCAAGATTGCAAAGCAAGCAAAACTCCTTTCCTTTCAGGAGTGAAGCTGGAGGAAGATGATTCTCCACC
>LPNX011014397.1:97264-132197 GCA_001517045.1 Pseudotsuga menziesii
GAATGCTGGGGATTGCTGATCATGCTGTCAAAGCATGAGTTTAGACAAGATTCTACAATTTTGTTTTACAGTCCATGTTTAAGGGAGGATTTTCCCAAGTTGGTTTTGCCTCTTTCCTTGTTTCATATGGACTTGCAGTATGTAAAAGGGTGACTAAGAATTATTGCTAGGCCCTATATTCTGATTTATTACTCATAAAGTCAAGCTTAAGGGGGGGTGTTAGAATAATCAAACCCATAGTATTACCCACTTAGACATTATTTCATTTATTTTGTCTTATTTTCCTAGTCCATGAGTCCCACCATGTGAAAGTTGCTAATTGCCTATCCATAGAGGTCAAACTTGCCATATTTGACTCATGTAGCACTTGAGGAAGCCTTAGGAATCAAATATGCTTTATTCCTGGCCTCCTAGGTGCCCATCTACTTTTTCTGCTTTATTCCCTGCTTTTTCAGTGTTTTAAGGCACATAGGAAAGCAATACTAGGTGAGGTGAACTTGTTTTATTCCCCTTTCATCCTCCACTCTTTCCTCCATGAAAAAGCATGTATGAGATGCCATTCCACCACTCATTATCTTTCCCATGCGCCCTTGCCAATTCGTGAGCCTCATGACAGATTTGGGATCAGCTTTTTACACCTATGGGGGATTTGCCTATTTTGGGTAAGCCTGCTTTATGCTAGTTTTGGATGCCTCCTTATGCATTCGACCTATTGATGTATTCTATATATTCAGCAACCTATGTTATTATAGGGTTGCCTATTGTACACTGAGTTAATATAATTTTGTGTTACAGCTCCATATTCAGTCTCCATTGTTGACAATTTTGCATGATCAATTGTAATTTGTTGTGAGTGAAATTAATCTATTGCTGGTCAGAATTTATACAAGAAGAAGTAGAATCACCAAAAGTATAGCAACCAGAGCAGCAGCCAGAAAATGACCCGATCGCACAAACTTCGAACCCATATGTCCCCTCAACCGCACCTATAACTCCACCTGCTCCTTGACCTGTAGCCATCCCTATTAATATTCCAACCTCTGGTTCATTCCCTGTACTAAACCGAGCTCAGAGACCATTGACTGCAGCTGTGTATCCAATCAGAGAGATGAGACAGGTCATTAACAAAGAAGTAGGAGAGCCATCTGGACTGTAAACAAAGAAAAAGTCCAAAAAGCAGAAGGTTATGGCCGTTCTAGACACTGTTCGGAAATAACCCATGGAATAAGGTCCACTGGAGGAAGACACCATGGAAAAAGACTGGGCACCATGCAGAGGGCCACATGTCACGGGGGATGACAAAAAATTCCCCCACTATGTCCCACCAAAAAGAGCTGACGCGGAGGAATTGGTGCTGCCAAAGAAGGCCAATACAACTTTGGTCATGCCGTCGATCTCTGAGAACCTTCCCCTTCCCAGGAGAATCATGCCAAATATCATCAAGATAAGCTTCAAGGACTTCCACACACGAGAACAACCAGGGTTGAAAAGAGTGGACTACATGGTCCTCGATCAGACTGACCCAATTGGAGCTCAGGTACTCAGACCAATGTAATGGGATGAAGGAGTTGGCCGCGTAGGATTGATGAACCTGCTATTTATGCTACATTTCCACCACAGTCCACACATCAACACATACATGAAATAAATTCTAGTATATTTCCACTGAGGATGTTTATGGCTCAATCGACCATACCTGATCGACATCAAGCTTATTGCTATAATAACGTGTCTTCCTAAGGAAGGGGGTGACCCTGCATTGTATTTGGCCCAGAAAAAAACCACCAAGACAAAGTAGAAGTATAAGCTATAGTGTGTATATAGGGGTTTTCTAATTGGCCCCGTTGAAGATGCCATCATGTAGTTTTCCATGTGAATCCTCTCTTGTAAGCTGCTACACAAGATGATGCCTAACTAGTGCACTGCAGAAACAATCGAGCTCGTGGAACTATGCACACTGGGAGGGATTTTAAATTGGTCATAATTTTTGTTGAAAAAGATGATAGATGATGCCATGCAGGCCCAGGAAGATCCCAACTACAAATTTCATTATGCCTGGTTGCTCATCGTGATCTCCCTCACCTGTCAGACTATATACAGATAGATGTCCCACTGTTGTGCCTTAGTGCAAGGTTCCAGTAATTGTGGGACCAGAAGAAGCATACATATCGGTAGAAGGATAGAAACATCGAGTTCTTTTTACACACAGAGGCACTATGCAGTGGTGTCCGCCAATCTCACTGAATCCACGTTGAGATGGTGCACAAGTATGCGGCCTTTATCAAATTTTCAGCCCAGTTCCCATAATATGATCTTGGAGCCCAAGAAAGACCCAATGAAGCAAGCACACAATGCATGGTACACTGATGTCAATGAAATTGTTAAGGAGTGGCCTGAGGAATGGCACAGCCTACTGGCAGAGCCATTTCCTGAGCACCATAATGAAGAAGACCCATTAGTGGACCATGACGATGGCCACGATAATGGCCAAGGAAACAAGAGAGGCGATGATAAAGGAAATTAGTTGCAAGAAGAAGAAGAAACAAATGATGATGCTCTTAGGAATGGCTTGGGTCATCCTAACCCCAAGCACACACATCCTCATGAAAACATCCAAACACAAGCGCAAGCACAACAACAAATACCGGATCACCTGCACAAGAAGAGGAAAGTAGACAAAACATTTGGGATGAACACATTGACTGAAGATGATGTGCATGAGCATGCAAATGCTGTCGCAAAAGTCACACAAGAAAACCTTGCCACTTTGAACACACAGTAGGTAAAAATTGCTGACAAATTTGTGAACCACTTGAATTGGTTGATAGAAGCCATTAATGAGGTCAAAGCCACTATGGAGGCTGAAACATGCGGTGTTGATCGCAACATTCCATTGGCCACACCATAGTTAGTGCTGGAGATCAAAATAAATATTACGAGGCACACATTGGAGACAAAAATAGAGACAATTGCAGTTGATGATAATAGCATTCTATAGATTGAATTCTCCAAGGTGGCCTTGAGTGAATTCTATGAAGTTCAGCAGGAATATACGTCTGAAATATGGCTGAGGGAAAATGTTGTTGCTTATCAAGGATCAAAACAACAAAGAAAGGAAAAACTATGCAAGGCCCTCCTTAGGGACAAAGAGTAGGAAATTGTTGCACGTGAGCATAGAAGGGTTTCACTCGCTAAAATCATTAAGAGCGGGGTTGCATATTTCCCACCAGAAGCAGGCCAAGAAGATGAATATTTAGAAGTTAAGGTTGTCCGACTGTCGCGCATCATGAGGGAACTAAAGAAGAAAGTTGAGGAGATGCAGGCTAGGCAGGTACTAAGCACACCTCTAGAGGTCCTCGAGGAGAGAAGAAGAGCAACATCTGAGGTTGCTGAGAAGATCAGAGAAGGAGAAATACTCTGTAGAAAGGTAGTTGAAGCCATCCCTATGATCTAGGGATTTCTACTAGAAGATGAAACTATAGAAAACATAATGGAAAGCACATGACAGGAAGATGAGAAAATCAGCACTATAAAGGTAGAAATGAAGAAATTGCTACTTCAAGAAAAGGTTACTAAGAGTGCACAGATCAAGCAACTGCACCAGGAATTCCAGGCTCATAGATATCAAATGTATACTAGGGAAGCTGAGGTCAATACACCCCTATCAAAATCATCACGGCTCACAGGCCTTCTTTAGCCTGTGCAACAGAAACATCAGCAAGTCACATAGTTGTTAGAGGAAGGACCATCAGAACATATCAGTTCCAATCATGTAGGGCATTTGGCTGCAAAGGCAGAGGAAGTAGTAGAGGAAGTTGCTAAGGTGCAACATATAGTAAAGGAGTTGAAGGAAAAGGTTGGTCCCACTGTGCAGCTTGGGCCTGTGCCAGAGGCATAGATTTTGCAAGGAAAGTAAAATTTTTGTGGCAAGCCATTTTTATGGTCGAGTGGATTTTTACTTAATGACTCAGGATGAGCCACATGTGAGTGTTGAGGTCCTGTTGGGCCAGAAAAAGTACACAAGGAAGACAAGAATGCACAATCAAAAGGATGAAAAGTGCATGTGCGACAAGAGAAAAGTAGGCTAAGAAGGAATTAGCACAGATAAGATAAAAACATGCACGCGACGCTAAAAGAGGCAGAAGGAAATATGCAATGAGGATGTTGCAATGAGGAACAAAGATCTGAGTGGATGGAAGAGGTAGGTAAAGAATTTAAGGCTGGAAGACGAAATTCAAGGAATCAAAAGGATGAAAAGTGCATGTGCGACAGGAGAAAATCAGGCTAAGAAGGAATTAGCACAGATAAGATAAAAACATGCATGCGGCGCTGAAAGAGGCAGAAGGAAAGCTGCAATGAGGATGTTGCAATGAGGAACAAAGATATGAGTGGATGGAAGAGGTAGGTAAAGAATTTAAGGCTGGAAGATGAAATTCAAGGAAGACTACAGAAGGGCAAGCCAGCAAGAGGAGGAAGAAAAATTTTGTGGTTATTTATGACTGATACAAACAAGCTAAAAGACATTTCTATGGTTAGTTAAGGACGTGGTTAACATATTGCAGGGCTTTTGCGGCTAGGTATGGGTCGGCGTTGATGTAAACCAAAGATATTTAGGGTTGTTCAATTTGTAATAACTGAGCTATACTCAGTCAACCCTACACGGTATTGTAAATATTATATATAGGAGGAACTCGTTCTATATAAGGGTTCAACATTCGTCATTGTTATTAGAGGACAGTCATTAAATTCCATCATTTGATGTTTTGTTTAGCCTATTAAGGAATTTAGGGTAAGTAGAAGAAAGGACTCAGGGAAGAGTCTAGTAGAAGTTGAAGGATGTTGAGTCATGGATCTTGCAGCTGTGTGTGCAGACTACTAGTAGTAGAAGGAATCTGCAGCTGAGTGTGCGGATAGTAAGTAGAAGAGTCGATCCAAGATGTGCATGGATTAGTAGCAGTAAATAGAAGAATAAAATAGAGAGAATGAGAGAAATAATATTGGGTCAAATAGACATATCTAAAGAACTATCTCCATATCGCAAGTTGCAAGGTGCTATAAACCATTCTCATGCTAGATGAAGAGTACCTTGGTGGTTTTTCCCAAATGGGTTTCCATGTTATGTACTATGTTATGTGAATGAATGTGTTTAATGGTGAATGTGGATGTGAATGTTTGCTTACTATGCATTATTACAGTAATATTGTTGAATGAATATCGTAGTAGGAACAATCAGTGGATGCATGAAGGATTAAAGCACTGATAAAATTTTATGTATGGATTTATGATTCAGTTGTTAAGATAAAGTATGAGTTGCATTATTTCTGGTGAGTATAAGGAATTAGATGTGTCATGTTGTTGCGCTAGTTGTAGAGTCATAATGGTAAATTCATGCTGCATGCCAGTTGCGACTTATCGTTGTGTTGTCATCACGTAGTAGTAGACTCCATCTAAACTCCTTTGTTGAGTGCCTTGACCACATGCCAAGGGACTAGAATCCCTCATCAACTACGTAAACATGGTTTTGGAAGTTGCCCATAAATATATTTTAGGCAAGACTATGCCTGCTTCGCCGGCGTTGCCGATGGAGCTTGCTCTGTTAGGCCGATGTCTTTTGGTGTCTTGTTGGAATTATGTTGTTGTCAAACTGTGGGTCTAGAAATGAAGAGAAAATAGGTGAACAGGAAGCCATAGGGTAGATAAAGGTGTAATGGGAGCACTATAGTCTTGAAGAGGCTACATGGGAGTTGGAGGATGCCATGCAATTGGAACATCTATTTTTGCTCAATTCTACAGAGCACTGAGGGCGGTGCCAGCATAGCATTTTTGTTCAATTTTGTAAAGCATTGAGGACAGTGCTGTTGAAGGGGGAGGGGAATGTAACACCATGGTTTTGACCCCATTTGCATTAAACATATATATTATGAAATATTGTATGGAATCATGGCAAGGATCTCAAGGCCAAGTGCTTGCCACTAATTGATGTTTTGTGTATAGGTGATAAAGGTTGATGCCTATGGTTTATGGTGTTGAGTCAAGAATAGTATATAATTTTGGACATCATATAAATATGAAATTTAAATACAAATTCCATAACCAGCTAGGTCAATGCAAAAAATAATGAGACAGGAGCATGATTTCCTAAGGAATAGGGAGGGGGAATGTTTAACCTTGATCCATGGGGGAAAATCCATGTGTCAAAAGAAAAACACCCAGAAAATGTATGCCCATTTTTCCCCTCATGCACTCATATTTTCATCTTCCCTCACATTGTGGGGAGCGGCGGGACATTTTAATCATCCATCCTTCATGCTTCCAGTTTCTTGGATTTTTTTTCTCCTCATTGTGCATGTCGAATCCATCATCTAGCTCTCACCAAAACGATGTGGTCCATTTTGATCTTTCCCTATTCCATTCTATGCATGTGCATTGTGCATTTGTCAGTTTTGCAGAACTATGTTTTGTTCTAGGTTGTTGTCGGTCATTTGGACCTTCAGTGCTGTTGTGCATTGATCTCCTCTATCACAAAGGGTGTGGAAGCTTGTTTTACTATTCTAAAATTGTGTTTGGTTGTGTGTTCCTATTTCTTCCTTGGTTTGAAATGGTCTAGACTAGAATTGGATATGACCTAGCTTGATAAACCTAGTGTAGGAAGGAACCTCGAAAAGAGATCTAGAGTGGTTGGTTTTCTTCTTTGCACACCCTCAATAAAACTAGGAGGGAAGGAATATCCTGAGGGACAATGTAGCAGAGAAGGGGATGCTTCCTTTTGTTGGTTGTGTAGATGTTTTAGGAGAGAATCCTGATCTAATTAAGGTGTTCACAACTCTGTGGTTGAGCTCACTAGCTTAGTAGTTCAAGTTTTCCAGTTCCTTTGCAACCTGATAAACCCATCTATTAGTTGGCTTGGCTAGTCCTTAATGAGAATGTTGGTTTGACTAGCTATAGTTTGATAAACCTAGCAGTGTATTTGATTGTTTGTTTGTAGCCATTTAAACCCAGCTATGTTGGCTTGGCTGAGTTGCATTGTATTCTTAGCTATGTGTGAGCCTGCTAGTATTCCTTGCTTCCATGTGGGAATCATGCTTGAATCGGGGGTGGCAGTGCTGTTGAAATATTAATGAGCACACTGGCCTATGGTTGGGTGGAACGTTGCATTGACGTAATTGGTTGTGGAATAAAATTCTTTTAAAGATAAGTATCTTGGTGTTAACCTCTGCAAAATGTATTTGCTTCATGAAATATGATGAACATGTTTAATGTGTTCAATTAATGAATTGCTTCCGCTATGTAATTGTAATTGTATGCATATGTGTATGTTCCTTTCAATACATTTTTAAACTAATTTATGGTGCTTAGATGGTTGGATTGGCAATGGCCTGAACGATCAAATCTACCCAAGACTTCTGTTAGCAGGTTGAATTTCTGCAGAAATTTCCTTCCCCAACCTTTCCTTTCCGCAACTTGCGGGATGCGAGATTCAGGATGCAGAAACGACCTTATGTAAACTCTCTTCCCTGCAAATTTTCCTTTTTCAACTCTCCCTTTAGCATGCGGGATGTGAGATGCAGGATGTAGTGTCACGATCTCTAATTCCACAATTGATTATTTCTGCAATAGTCTATTCCACATGCGGGATGCAAAATGAAGAATGCTAGATGCGGGACTGAAATTTTCATATTTCCCCAATTCCGTAGATTCAAGTTTTTCACACAGTTGACTCTTGAAGGATTGATTCTCCACCATCGATCTATTTCCAGATGCAGAATGACTTGTGACCATCGATTTCCATTTCAATTTTCTCCGCTGCTCAATCTCCTCTGAGTTTTTTCTTCATAGGTCATCGGATTGAGCACTAATAAAAGCAATTTCTCTACTATTGGGGAAGTTGGAGAATTTATATAGAGATGAATTGATTTAGCTTCAATCATATGGACGTGCATTCACCAAATTTGTGGGACTATGGTCACATTTATCCTCAGAGGAAGGAGGGGATGTGACACATTCCAATATCAATTTCTAGCTTGCAAAATGAGACAATAATTACTATGCAAATACCAAAGGAAAACAAGTGCTTTCTATTCCAATTTGGACAATGAATAACACCGTCAAACCAATGATAACTTTCAGCCAAGTGTGACTATCCCAAAATGTTACTTCCAATCAAAGTAAAGATGCATTAGCTATGTCAATTTCAAGTTTGCAATTTGGAAGACAATTGTTAGTTAAATGAAAGTGGACTACAAGTATCATCAATTCCAACTTGGTTAATGAATGGGACTATCAAAATAAATGTATTTTTCATCCAAGACAAATTTTACTATGACTATCCCAAATAGTAATTTCTAGTCAAGCCAAGACTTCCTACAAGTACCTATATGATAGTCCTCAACAAAGATGGTATCTTGTACATGTTTTTTAGAGGTATTTTTGGTATTTTAGTAGTGCAAATGTACATGTAGATCACTGTCAAAACTTCTTATGTATGGATGGAAATGTCAATGATATACACAATCCTCTAGGACTATGTAACTATCACAAAGGAAGGTAATGTTGAGGAGGGAAAGGGTAGGTGTTAGTATGTTGGTTCAATAGGAGTTAGAGTTCAACAAAGGGCTAGATGATGTTATTTGTGAAATTCACCCTGAGGAGCAAAGAAAGTATTTAACTTTGTATATTTTGTGAGAGAAGAAGGCTAGGGATTGTGGCATTTGAGAAATCCTAAGGTTACTTGGTGTGCTTGTTGTGGAGGAGAGAGAAGGAAACAATATTACACACTTGTGGAATGAGTGACAAACTTTAGTTAGAATTGATTCTTATCTAGGAGTTGTTGGTAGCTAGGGTTTTAGAGAGCTTGACTTGTAGAGTCCCAGGACGGATGCTAAGGCTAGAGAAGGGATTTTAGGTTAGGTGTCTAGTTAGGCCGAAGATAAGTATGACAAGCAGAGACAACAAATGGAAGGACTGAGGGGTGAAGGGAGGCCTGGAAAACTAGAAAAAGATCTCGATAAAACTATTTGGTACGAAGAGGAATACTTCATGGGAAAAATTGCTAGATTGAAAAATTATTTGCACTATGATTTACCAGATCATGTATTTGGTATTAAAAATTATCATTGTTATTGTACACGTTTATGCAGTTGTGTATTTTTTTTGTTAACTAACCTACAGTGTTAAAAGTTTTATGCATTTTATTATGAACATAGATAATTTATTGCTTCGTCAACAATAAGTATTGCAAGTGCATCAACTGCAATCTACTACTGCATTCGACATAATGTATGCAAATATGTAATCAAAGGGAAAGTAATATAAATAATTTAAATATGATATATTCATATACACAAATTTCCAATAATATACAATAGTAATGAAAAATGGAACATTGTTCCCAATGTCTATACAATGGCAACTCATGCCCTATACAAAATATGGCAACTCATGCCAAAATGCCACATCATGGCTAGTGTACATACGAGGGTCTCTCAATCCTCCTTCCCACCCTCATCTCTCCCAAGTGTACCTTCAAAATCAAGCTTCCTCTTCTTCAAGCTAGAGGAAGCTCAGTCCTTCTTGCCACTTTGACCACCTCCCATTGGGCTCTGAATTGACAACAATCAATTGTCAACCCCTACAGGAAATTATACAAGTATAAAACACAATTTAAAAATCAAAATTAAGTTCTCAAACAAGTGGTGAGGGGTTTTCCCTCCTCCGTGATCCAAGTCTCTCAGTAATGCCACCCTATAACATTTAAATGGTAAGATAAATCATACAATTTACTACCTATGTTAATTTTCGTTAATATTGCACAATATTTTCATAAACTAATCAATCTCATTGTGAACACAACATGCTGGTCCTCAGGGCTGGTAGGTAGAGAAGTCGGTTGGTCCTTGAGGCTGGCAGGTGGAGTAGTGAGCTGGACAACCTCCTTTGATGCTAGGGTGGATGGCATAGCGAAGGATGTAGCGACATCAATGTTGGATACAAAACTAGGGGGCACGGTGAGAGAGGGTGTGGATTGGAGTGGGTGAAGTGGTGATGTATGGAGATAAACCCCAACTAGGTGTAGAATGGAATGGGCCACCTTGGAAGGGGAATCAAGGGTGGTGGGGGAATATGGGGGAGGGGGACTAGGTCTGGAATGGGTGAATGTGGATAGATGGTGTATTATGGTCAAAGGGGTGAGGGTGGAAACATGGGAAATTGCAAGGGAGAGGGTGGATGGGTGGGGCAGGGGGCAGTGAGTGAAGGATGTGACGAAGAAGGGGGAGCTAAACGGGAGTGTGGTGGTGGATGAGAGGCAAGGTATGGATGGAAGAAGGGAAAGGGACATGTATTCCAGGGCCTACACCTAACATATATGGTGGGAAAAAGGTAGATGATGGAGATATAGTGAAACCGATGTGCCTATGTGCTCAGACTTGCATACATATTCATGGCCTCTATAACACCTCGATTTTACCCCATTTGCATTAAATTGTATATGATGTAAATATTGTATGTAATCATGGTGTGGAGCTAAAGTAAAAGTCACCATCGTCGATTTAGTGTTTTATGTTTTGGAAATTAAAAATGATGTCGATGGTTATCATGTTAGACAATAGCACAGTATATTTTGGACATCATATAAATATGCAATTTAATTAAAATACCCACAACCAGCTATGTCAATGCAACATTAAATAGATGGGGGCATGATTTTCTAAGGTATAGGGAGGGAAATAATTCAAACCCTTGAGCCAATAGGGTAATGCCAAATATCAAAGGGAGAACCCATAAAACTGTTAACTACCCATTTTGTCATTTCTGCCCAATCGTGTATTTCTTCCAGAAGTGATTGAGTTAGTTAATGCATGGGGATGGGAAGAGTATGGTAGTCAAATTCTAATTTGAGAAGCCATAATTTTTTTTTAAATGTGTTTTTACTTCTTAGAAAGTAAAAAACCAACAAATGTCTGCCCAACCCATTGTGCATTCATGTCGCTCTCCTCCTCATGCGATTCATGTCGCTCTCCTCCTCATGCGATTTGGAGCTCCTGTGCGATTTCCTTCATGCTTTGGAAATTTTCTACATTTTTTCTCCATGGCTGGGAAGTCATTTTTGTGATGCTCAGTGGCTAGGGGGTCTCTCCCTCGTGAATTTATGCATTTACTCATTATTCTCCAAGCTAGAAATTCATTTCTGGTAATGCCTAGTGGATGGGAGAATATATCCATGATATGAGGGTTTGTAGAGGTCATTTTTTCCTCAGTAAAGCCATTGAATGTTTCCTAGAATCGTAGTGCTCACTCAGAGTGTTTTCCCCATTTTCCATTTCTGTTTTTGGCTCCCAAGATGTTTTTCCTCAACCCCAGAACTTGTATTTTGATGTGTGTGCATCATTTGTTTTGCTATGAACTGGTTTGGAGTGGAATTTGGTCAAAATTTGTTTGATAAAACTAGTGAAGGAAGGAACCTCATAGGGAGATCAAGAGTGGTTGGTTATTCCTCTTTGTGCACCCTAAAGAGCACTGGAAGAGAAGGCATAACCTGAGGGACTATGCAGCAGAGAAGGGGATTGTTCCTTGTGTTGGGTGTGTAGGTATTGAGAAGGCCAAGATAGATCTCATGTAGGTGTCCATAGCTCTATGGTTGATCTCACTATCTTAGCAATTCAACTTTTCCACCTCCTTGGTAGCCTCATAAACCCAAATGTAGTTTTGTCTTGGCTGAATTTTGACATGTCTTTGGTTGTGTGTGAGCCTACTAGTGTTCCTTTATTCCTTGTGGAAATCATTCCCAGCTTGTGGGTGGAAGTGTTGCTGAGAGATTGATGAGCCTGTTCACCTATGGTTGGGTGGAACATTGAAGTGGCATAGCTGGTTGCGGGACAAATCTTTTTCAAGATAAGTATTCTTGTGTGCTTAATATCTGTAATGTATTTAATTTATAATTTATCATGAACATGTTGAATGCTTCTTGTTTTATGAATTATGAACAAGATGAATGCTTTGAATAAAATGTATTTTCTTCCGCTATAGATTGCATGCATTATGCTTCTGTGTATGTTTTTCATTTTCAATGCAATTTTTTGTTTATGATCATGGGGCTTAGATAGCCTGGTCTTATAGACTATCAGCAATCAGATCATGTCCTCAGCATCATTGAGATGAGGGGAGGGGACCTAAAAGTGTGGTATCTGAGTAGTGTTGCAGCATTAGGCCTTAATGGGACAAGAGGAACAGTTGAAAGAGGTAGGATCACCCTCTGTTGAGCACAGGCCAACAGAAAAAAAATTTAAAATTTTTAAGTGTTGGAATATTGACTATGTCGGCTTAGTTAGCTGAGTTGAGCCGACACATGTCCGTTGAGTTGGCTGAGTTGATCCAATGAACATCGCAGTGAGTGTGTCATCTGCGTTGGCCGAGTTTATTTGACGCATGTCGGCTGAGTTGGTTGAGTTGAGTCGACGAAGACAAAGACAAAAAAAATTGAGAAATTATTTCTAAGTGTTTTGAAAATTTGCATGTCAGCTCAGTTGGTCGAGTTTCCGCCGATTCATGTTTGCTGAATTACCTGATTTGCACCGATGGTATTGGCATGGAAAGATGAGTTGAGACGACAGGAAGAGGAAAAAATGATTGTTTTTTTCAAAAAAAAATTCAAGTGTTTAAAAAATCGGCAATAATCAGTGAGTTTTGCTGATACGTCAGCTGTGTTGGTTGATTTTTGCTAACACTCATAAAAAAAATCAGGCATTTATCTGATACATGTTAGGTGAAAATTTTGAGTTTTTTCGATGCGTGTCGGGTGAAAAAGTTGAGTTTTCATCAATAAGGAAACTGGTGAGTTTTTTCAATGTGTTGAAAGAAAAACAAGGGTTTTGTCGACACGTTGGGAGAAAAAACAAAGTTTTTTCGATTAGATGAAAAGGGTGAGTTTGTCGATGTGTCGAGTGCGTTAGGTGATTTTTGCTGACACGTCAAGACCAAAGGGGGATTTTTATCGATTGGAAGAGAATGGTGAGTTTTCCTATACATGTCGGGTGGAATCGATGAGCTGCGACGACATGTCGGGAGAAAAAATTGAGTTTCACCGATCAGAGGAAACATAGAAAATTCGTCGAAATGGAGAATTCTAGCAGTTTTTCCGTGGGATTGCAGGTGCCATAAAGATGAAAAATGGCAGTGAGCTTATGCACCAGATTGTACAAAATAAAAATAATTACAAAAAAAATAATGAGGGCAGTGTCGTTCAACCTACCCTGCAGTGTAAGCCACAAGGGGGCAAGCCCCCTTGACCCCCGTCATCCCATTGAGACAGTCGTTGTTGTATATGTTTTTACAAGATGCCAACATATGATTTTTCAAAATGCAGGTAAGTAATTGATGATTTCTGAAAATGTCATGCAGCTAACAATCGTGTTTATGAACACATTTTGTAGAATCATAGTAACATCAAAAGGCAACATTCCACATAGTGCAGTTCAGTAAAGTTGGTTTTGGCTCGACATGATAACCTACAACATGAATTATGCACAAGATCCTTGTGAGAATGAGTAAGATTTTATGGGGAAAAACATCCATGTTGGGAATGCTGAGACAAATTCTAATGGGAGAATATTTCAAGATACTCCCCCAGATTTTGTAGCCACCATGAGAAGCCTAAGGGTGGAGATGCAAAGTTATAGGGAAGATAATGAAAGATTTGTTAAGGCTTAGGATGAGAAGAACCAGCTCAATGCAATGGTGCTATAGAGTTTTACAAAAAGGACTAGAAAGTAAGACCAAAAGGAAGTAGGAGTGGTGCTAGAAGAAGAAAAAGACCTACTAGTGGATCATCTGACCCTGAAGTATCCACTGGGGATTTAAGCTATTCATCTCACAAAAGTAAGAGGAAGAGACATTATTAGAAAATTTCACATGATGAGTTCAAGAAGGATAATCCTCCTACGTTTGATGGTGAGGTAAAGAATAGTCAAGAAGTTGAAGCTGAAATATGAAGATTAGGGTATCCATCTTCAATTTGACTCGAAGAGCATCCATATGGTGGGAGCACTTCAGGCAAGCGAAAAAGATTAATGAAAGGAATATTGTGTGGAAATATTTCCAAAAGTATCTCAAGCAAAAGTACATCTTTGACAGGTACTATGATGACAATATTAAAGAGTTCCATGGTCTGAGATTAGGATAGAAGACCATGGAAGAGTATGCAAACAATTTCTTGTAGCTGTTGAGGTAATTCATATACATCAAGGACGATAAAGTGAAAATCAAGCATTTTCTGAGTGGGATACCTCAGTCTTACAAATATAGAATTGAGTTTGATGAGCCTATATCTCTAGAAGAGGATATTAAGAAGGCTAAGTATTGCTATGAGAAAAGAAAAGGAAAACATCATTACCATAATACATGGAAGGATAAGAAGAAAGATAAGTCAAATCAGAGGAAGAAATGTTTCAAATGCTATAAATTCCAAAACCATTATAAGTAGCCATCACAAGCTAAGAGTAAGTCATCTAGAGTGGTGGGAGAAAATCCAAGAGATCCACAAGAGAACAAAGAACCACTCCAATGTTGGAAATGCTAAGGACCCAACATGCGCAGGAATTGTCCACTTGAGGATGGGAATGTAAGGCCAGCTTACAATGTTCAAGAATAAGAAATGGTGGGTCAAGTAGAAATGGTTGTCCCTAGTATTTACGCAACACTGGAGAACCACCAGGAAGATCACCAATCAAGTGTGGTTGAAGTTGTAGGTAATATTGTTGAGCAATATGTTTATCTTTTGATTGACCCTGGTTCTACTCACAGTTACATTACTCCTAGAGTAGTTGATATTTGTGCTTTTAAGAAGTTAAATCATATCAAATCATGGCTAGTTTAGCTAGCCACTGGAACTAAGAGAAAGGTTAGTGAAGTGGTAGAAAAATTTCCATTGGTTATGAATGAATTGGTCACTTATGTAGATCTGAGTGTTCTACCACTTGGTTCCTATGAAATTCTGATTGGAATGGATTGGTTAGAAGCTCACATAGTAAATATTGACTATTATAATAAGACTTTTGAGTGCTTAGATGAATAAGGAAACTTAATATTTGTAAGAGGAATTCCAAAAGTGATTTTTGTTAGGCTGATTTCAGAAATGCAGCTAAAGAAGTTCTATAGGAAAGGTTGGCAGTTGTATGCAACCCATGTTTTGGAGCTAGCAGAGAATGAAACTCCAAGTTTGGAGGAATTTCATGTGTTGTAGGAATTTAGGTATGTGTTTCCTGATGAGATTCCAGGGATTCCTTCAAAGAGGGACATTGATTTCACAATTGAACTCGTGCCAGGAGAAACACCAGTGTGCAAGACACCCTACGGGATGAGTACACCAGAAATGCTAGAGCTGAATATGTAATTGCAAGATTTGTTGGAGAAGAAGTATATCAGATTGAGTGTGTCTCCTTGAGGATAAATAGTTATATTTGTAAAGAAGAAAGATGGTACACTCAAGTTATGTATTGATTACAGATAGTTGAACAAAGTCATTGTGAAGAATAAATACCCATTTCCTAGGATTGATGACCTCTTTGATCAAATGAGAAGAGAAAAGGTATTTTCCAATATTGATTTAAGATATGGTTACCATTAGGTGAGAATCAACAATGAATACATTCATAAGACAACTTTTAGAACAAGGTATGGAAATTATGAGTTTGTGGTTGTACCATATTGTCTCACAAATGCACCAACTACATTTATGTGCCTTACGATAGTGTCTTCCGAAGGTATTTGGACAAGTTTGTTCTTGTTTTTCTTGATGAAATTCTTATCTATTATAAGAATGAGGAAGAGCATGGAGAAAATTTTGTTAGAAAACAAGACCACAGAGCAATAACAGATATATTGTTAAAGCAATATAAAACAAGATGCAAAACACATTAAAGCATTACAGAGAGACCAAAATATAGCGTGGTTCACCCAAACGATGGGCTACTTCCACAAAGAAATTGCCAGTCCTTTTATTATAGTCCAAAAATATGAAGGGATACACCCTGCAGCAAAATTGTTGCACTTCCTCTTCACACTCTCACATTCTCTATTCCAATACAATACAATACCATACTCAGTCATTTTACAATGCTTTCTTTTATAGGGGAAATACAATGGAAAAATTCTAGGGTTAACCCAATACCATGGGTCCGCAATACTATTGGCCAACACACATCCCAAAAAATTTCTCATGGGCTCTGCTCCTGAACCCCCTTTTTCGAGGAGCTGCCCCAAACCCCAAGGTAGGGGGGGCGAGTGTACAATACTCCCAGGTTACAATCACAACTTAATAATATCTTTGGATCTGGAAGATTAGGCTCCACAACCAACACATTTGAGACTGACATTGCAATTGCTCAGGGAGCATAAGATGTATGCAAATTTGAGCAAGTGAGACTTCTATAAATATAGGATTCATTATTTGGGTAACATTATCTTAGATGAAGGAATATCTATAGACCCTGAGAAGATTGAGGTCATTATGAATTGGCCTGCTCAAAGAAATGTGATGGATGCAAGATCTTTTATGGGAATTGCAAGATACTATAGGAGATTCATTGAAGGATTCTCCAAGGTTGCACACCCAATCACTTATTTGCAAAAGAAGGGAATACAATTTGAATGGACACCAAGGTGTGAAGACTTGGCCATAATTAGGTGCATGACTTGACCATAATTAGTCAAATAGGCACATATCGCATGTGTGAAGTGGAATTGGGCCCCACCAACATCTAGATGATGATTATTATCACATAGGGAGCACAAATACTACATGAAAAACATTATATAGGTAATTTAGGACCCCCATGGAACAATATTATCAAAATTAGGTGGGATAGAGTTTTCTTAGTGGGAGTTGTAACTCCTAACCCAAAACCCTTCTCATATGAAATTCCAAGACCTTGCAACAATGTTATTATCGTGTTGTTCCATTAATAACAGCAACAACAACAACAATAACATAATTTCAACAATAATCATCATAACGTCCATGGTTCATGGTTCAAGCATCTAGTGCCACCATGAAGCAAATAATCAAAATCATAGATGTCTGGGACCTACCTTTGGGATATTACATCCCATCCCCCTTAAAACAATGCATCATACTCAATGCATACATACTCTTACATGTCATCATGCATTACCTTATCATTGCAACACTTGAAACTATTAAATTGAGCACATAGATCTATGGACAAACACACAACTCTCAAGAGAGATCACGCAATTTACTCAGCAATTGAAGAATGAAATAGTGCATAAATGGCTTGCAACTGTGAATGATTTCATTACTCAAAAAGTAATTAGATAATAATTACAATGGAATACAATGTATAAATAGCCTCATGCAATTTGAATCTTATGTGAGGAAATTCGAATTGGTTTGACTCTACTTGACTTAATGGTTAACTGACCTTGTCTAAATCATTATCGGAGGACTGAATGGTTAACTAACCTTGTCTAAATCATTATTGGAGTTCTTCAAAGTTCTAAATCACAACTCAAGTGTCTAATTCATTTTTAACTAATCCTAACTGACTGTGGTATGTGAGAAATGCGCCTCTCCTGCATGCAGCCATGCAAACCTAGCACTAACTGAATGTAGAGGACTAGAACTTAATGTAACTGACTCCTAACTGATCTTTACTAGTCACCAACTCAACTCAAATGACCTTGGTTGGTATCAACACTCCTAGTGGCTCCTAATTTGTAGGGATTGATATAGGAGGCTCCTAAATTGATGCACGCAAGTGCAATAAGTGGAAGTAGGCCTCAATTAGTGTTCCCCACACTTTATTAACTAGAACATGTGCCCCAATTAGGCCAAGTGGACCCAATGGTGCTAGTGACTAAACATAGACTAGAAGAAAACCCAATTTAGATATGACTCCTGATTTAGACATATGAACAAATTGGACAAAGGAGGATTAATAATCCTAACAAAAACTCCTCTACTGAGATACCACAATACTTTGCACTACCACCTGGTTTTTTTCCATCTCCACAGCCTATGGAATGTGACTTACATCACGCTGCTAGTCCCTCGAAATATGACCATCCCACTCCCATGCTTCCCATGCAAGAACCTATAATAATAGAGTGGTTCCTAGTGTAGAATCAGGGGTGACTATTTAATCCTTATCACAGGGTCTTCAAACCTCATTGCGAGGCCTTTAATATTTCAACAAAATTATACCCACCTGAATCATATGTCAATTAATCAACCATATGATTAGCGATCAGATATAAGGATACATGATACATAAAATATATCTTCATGATACATGAAATAAATTCCACTTAAGTACACAAATTTCATCAGTATATATAAATTTACATAAAATATAGACACTTTTTGCAAAAGTTTACAAAATATTCATATCACAATATACTTGTATCCTTTCATATTTCTTTCAACTCCACAGGCATCATGCTTTGACTTAGAAAACTATGGCACCCACATACCTTCCCCACGCAACACAAGGATGGTAACTCTTACCTTATATACAGTCCCTTTATCATACCCACCCCTTCCAGTGATCTTCGGGGTGTGCATTGAAAGGTAACCATGTCTCTGAGAAAGTACAAAACATTTCCATCACAGGAAATCCATACCCACCAGTTTTCCCCTTTCTGGTGCTCACCTCAATCACAACCAATCAATAGAACACATGATTAGTTCCTAGGTACATATATATACACATATTTCAAGAAGATAGCAGAAATATATTGCAATCAATTTACACTTTTGCATCACATTCTAATCATTTACAATATTAGGAAATACTTTTCATAGAGATGCTTTATCATCAATACCTTGTTTCACCTTTTCAATTTATTCTTGAAATTTCACCAAGATATGTAACACCCCAGTTTTGACCCCGTTTGCATTAAAATGTACATGATGTATATATTGTAATTAATCGTGGTGTGGAGCTAAAGGAAAAATCCCCACCATCAATTTGGTTGTTTTATGTTTTGGTGATTAAAAATCATTGCCAATGGTATATCATGATATCTGCCACATTATGGTTTTGGCATCATGTAAATATACACTTTAATTAAAATAAACCCCAACCAACTATGTCAATGCAACCATAATGAAAACAACATGATTTTTCCAAGGACAGGGAGGGAAATTATTTAACCCTTGCGAGCCATTGGGGAAAATCCTAGTGTCAATTGATAAACCATTTTAGTTTTCACCCACCTTTTTGTCTTACTCACCATTCCATTGTCTCAATTAGTCAAATACCACATTGAAACCTCTGATGTTAGTTGGGGCTTTATTGTTGGGTAGCGGTGTGTGGCAGGACTGTCATTCCTTACCCACATGCACACTCCACCAGCAGACTCGTTCACCTTCACGTGGGTAGGAAGAGAGGGGATGACCCCCATTTCTTGGATTCTTTCCCATCCTCATGCAGAGACAGTAATTTTTATCCTCACACCTAGGTTTGGGTATTTTTCCTCACGCAGTCACTCAGTTTTCATGCGTGCATGCAGCGACTGGTTCAGTCTTCATTTTTCCAATTCTGGGCTGTGTATGTGCATTTTCCATACCAGATTTTTGGTTCTATGTATATGTTCCCCTGTCCATGCTAAGATTCTGATCTCCTCTTCCAATTTTGAGCTATGTAATTCCCGTTCTTCAGTGGTGAGATTAGGGCTATCACTTTCCCCATGATTTTGGTTTGTTGTGGGTTCATTTACAATTTTGGTTTGTTGTGGGTTCATTTATGTTTTTGGGTTTTTGTGGGTTCTTATTGAGTCGTTTTGGCCATGATAGGGCCAATAAAGACTCAAGAATCAAATTTTCCAGTCAGAGCTACGTATTACCCAAATTGTCATCTCGGTTGTTTTGTGGTGTTTGATTTTCTTCCCCAGAGCTGTGAATTGCTTATGTTGCTGCGTGTATGCAATGGTTGGTCTTTGGACTGTGTTAGAATCGGAATGAAGGCTTGGTATGCTTGATAGACCTGGTGTGTTTTGGAACCACATATATAGAGCTAGAGGGCTGGCTTTCTTCTCCACAACCCCTGAATAGCACTGGAAGGGAAGTCAGGGCCTGAGGGACTGTGTAGCAAAGAAGGGATTGATTCCTTGTGTTGGGTGTGTGTGGGTGTCCTAGAATTTAGGTTAGTTCTGGTGTATGTGTCCTTATCTCTTAAATGAGCCCACCAACTTAGCATTCAACTTTTCCTAGCTCCATGATGGCTTGATAAACCCAACTGTGTTTGGCTTGGCTGATTTGTGTACCTTTGGCTATGTGTGAGCCTGCATAGTTCCTTATTCCTTGGGGGATCATGCCCAGCTCGAGGGTGGAAGTGTTTCTGAGAGGTTAAGGAGCACAATGTCCTATGGTTGGGTGGAACGTTGTAGCGACGTAACTGGTTGCGGGACAAGTTCTTCATAAGATAAGTATTCTTGTGTTCAATCTCTGCAAGCATATTTGATGTTTAATGAATTAAGATAAACATGTTGAATGCCTGAATGTATGTTTTGCTTCCACTGTATGCTGAATAATTATGCATCTCTGCATGTTTTACTTCAAAGCATTTTAGTTTTTATGTATGTACATGTTCATGGGGCTAGTCAGATTGTTAATGGTATGGTAGTTTCCTCTTCATCGGTCGAAGGGTCGGGGATGTTACAAGATACTACTAGGATACGTTTAAATATGATCACAAGGGTCACATCCACACTTTATCCACTTTAATGTAGCATGTAAAGAAATAGTTCAAATATAACTAATAAAATCAAAAGGCCATAACAACTAGTAATTAATCCTATTACCTTTCATCTCAACAACAAGCATACGTTTTCTTTAGAGAACAATAAAAAAATAATATATTAGCTAATAACCATTAGTATAAAAAATATACATCATCCATACATGTACGTCAGTCCATAATACATGAAAATGCTTCAATCATGTATCAATCTTTCATTAATCATATAACATTCATACACTAACAGCAACCAATGACAACCATACATGCATCAGTTGATCATACAAACAATATTCATAGGACATCAACCAAAATACATCAAACAATTCCTCAGTAAAGCATAGTATACCCTTATTATAATATCCTGTATATTAATAATACATATATGCAACCAATAACATCACTCAAACACTACTAATATTGCATTTATGTAAGAACTCAACACCTACCTAATCGTACGTCTCATCTATATCCATACTACATTAATAGAAGTACTATACATATTTTGATGTAATCCCAACTTATATTCCTTACATAACTTATGCTATCGATCGAGGTAGATACATACTCACATATTGTAACCCAACTTCATACTACCAAAATCCTCTAAATTCTATAATAAGATATTTACTTAGTTATACAACACTCATTTCATACATCGTACATAATCATACCTATATATGCACATCGGTAATTCTATATATCCATATCATCTGATACCCTATATACACAACTCAACACTATGATTACATGTTCTTACATCATCAATTTTAAATACCTTATAATATCAATGTACTACATACATAGCCATGTACTCTTCCTAATGCTATACGATCTATATGATACAATATCATATCACTATGTATATCATCTAATATATATATTATATGTTTATTATATTACATATGCGCACACTTTTACATATAGTATATACACACAATATCACATACATGTAATACTAACAATTATTGCATATAGTAAGTCACACATTATGGTATATCCCAACCTACCTACATTCATACACACTGTTAAATCAGTAATTTGTTTCTTCAATTTTGGTTTTGTTTCTTCAATTTTGGTTTGATTTGCTTTTTCTTTCAAGTTAGTCATTCACTTTGTTTCGATTTCTCCTCCTTTAGGAAATTTTGTTTAGTGTTTGCATGAAATTTTGATCCTGCTTTTGAAAATTTTAGTTTTAAGCCATAGGTTTGTTTTTTATTAAAGTGTTCTTAAAGTCATTTTATCAAATAATGGACTCCTATAGCATACTATGAGTTTGTCATGCATAATCATAATCCTAACAGTTTTTAAAACTCCACACAAAATGCCCAAAAGCTGAAAAACCGCGAGAAAATAGTACTAAAATTATTCTTATAGCGCTGGAGCAAAAAATCACCAAAGGCGCGCTACAAGAATATCGCGGCCTTCTTTTTTCCCGATTTTTTAGCAAAATTTCATCATGATTTCAATTGGTGAATGATTGATTCCATGTTGTGAGTTGTTTGCTACGTGTGAGCTGCAGAGTTATCATGATTCTAAGTGTTCCCATGTCATGAAGCAAATCATGGCCATCATTACTCCTAATGCAGTTTGGTTTGACAGTTAGCAGCGAATTTCGGTCTAATATGGCATGATTTGTCATTTACATGCATTGTCAAAGGCGAAAGAGTTCGTGGGGTAACCATAAACGCTAAAAAATTGGATTGTGTCGCTGCAGAACAGAGGCAAGGTTATGAAGGCAAACGAGAAATTAGGGCTTTTTAATTCCGATACTTGCAGTCAAATTGATTATTGAAGGACATCTGTACACTTGAGGAGGAGCATATGACAGCTCAGGACGTGAGTTCAAACCACTGCATTTGATCAGTTAGCAGGTATTTCATGATAAACCCATATACCTGCGAATTTGGGGGTTTTTCCGGCAGGCTTCGTTTTATCAAAATTGATCGATGTAAATGTTAAAATGTGCTATGAAATGAAAATTCATCCAAGGAAGTAGCTGCCTGGGTCATGTTGAGATGCTCTTTTAAGGTGAAGACTGAAAATTAGTTTATTATTGGACTATGCATTTGTTGAAGTTTCAAAAAGGCAGAGGCGAAAACTGTGTATGTCATGAGGATTTAAATCCCAATACTGATGCTGGTGCAGCATAAGAGAAAATATTTGGATTTTTAAGACATTGTGGCCTAGACAGCCTAAACACTTAGTTTTCACTGCATGAATTAAAGCTGATCAGGTTGGTCTTAAGGTCAAGTTTGAAATAGGCAAAGAAATTCCTACTTCAGGTAGCAAAGCAACAAAGTCTAGCAGAAAGAAAAATAAACTTGAAGTAGTGGAATTGGCTGCTATCCATCATCAGGGAAAGGAGCTGAAAATGTTGGGAGAGGCCACATCATATTGCAGACCTAAAACTAGGTCAAAGAACAAATTAAGACTGAATATGAAAAGATTGCTCAATCCTAGGTTAAACTCAAATGAAGTCACTGTAATAGATGATGTATCTCCTGATGAAAATCCAGAAGTCAAGAATATTAGCAGAAAGGAGAAGAAGCCAACAGTTGTAAAATATTCTTATGTGCATCCTGCAAAAACCAAGAGTTCATTGACATCATTAGAAGATTCAAGTCAGCCTATGCCTAAATTATCTGAAATATATCTTGAAATAAGAGGTGATCTTTCAAAACAGCCACAGTTTAAAGAAGAAGCTCCTTTAGTTGAAGCAACAGGTGAAGAAAATCCTGGCATTGAAGATATTCCTGCAGACCTATTAGTTGATGAGGCTGAGATTTTCAAAAATATTGGTATACCTTGGATACCTAAGGCTGAACAGGACCCCACATCAGGTAATTCTTTTGACAGTGACAAAGAGAACTTGCAGAAGACTGTCAGGCAGTACAGGCAGCAAATGACTTACATGCAGGTTGTTAATGATGGATTAATGATGGAGAATCGGAGGTTGAGAGAAGATCTGCAAGATGTGAATGATCATTTCCAAGAGTTAACAGCAGTAGCAAAGGAAGCACTAAAGAGGAAAAGGGCTGCTGACATACAGTGTATAGAATTGGAAAGAACAGTCCAGGACCTGCAATAGAGAAACAAGGAACTTACCAAGAAGATAGAGGACATGGAGTAGGAGCAGAAGAAGGCCAAGAGGAAAGACCAAGCCCTAGATGGAATTGCTCTCTTAGCTGAGGAAGCAAAGAGGCTTTGAGACAGTTGTCCATTTAGTTAGTTGTCGTCTTTTGATAAACACATATGTTAGTGATTTACTGTTGTTAGCATATTTTGTAATTTTGTAAGTTTATACTTTTTACTTTACCTCAACGAGTTGATAGAGGTAGTTAGGGTTTTAGACTAAACTGATTTTGTAAGGAAACACTATTTAGATAGATAGAGAGATCCTGGAAAGGGTTCAATTTTTGGCAGTTTCCAGGAGGTCTTTAAGCTCAGTTGGTTTTCAGACTTGTTCATGAGTAAGGTACAAAACTCTTGTATGCAGTGGTTGATGAAACTATGAGATATATATGAATTTTACCCTTCAATTCTCAGTATTGGATTCATTTTTCATCTTGTTTAGTTGCTTAAATTGATAGATTCATTGACTGGTTTATGATTATATGCTGGTAATGCCTGTCATTTATGTATGAACCTCAATACTGTTTCTGTTTGATCTTGTTAGATATATCATGCATCTTCATCTTCTATTGCTTATGATTCAGTAGTTGCTTTAGTTATGAATGTATTCCCTGGTTGTTCTCAAAGTTCACAACCAAAGACACATTACAAAAACCCTAAACCTTATCTGTTTTATTGAATTTTATCTTGAGTGTGTGTTGGCTTGTTTCTCTGGCCTTAGAAACAATTTCTGGCACAAACATCTTTGGCGCCGTTTCCAGGGATGAAGCTGAAGCATATCTTCCCTGGGATACTGATCATTTTTCCTGGTTTAAGAGGTGGACTTGAACCAGCATCTTTGAAGGCTATTTTTTCACCAAGTTGTCACAGTGGCTTCTAGAGGAATTGGAACCAGAAATAGACCTACTTCTCCATTGCAATTGGGTGTGACAGACCCTGAGCAAATCTTAAAAACAACAAGAAATTTGAGAAGGTCTCAATCTTTACCAGCCTCCTGTGACCCTGACCAATTGGGTGTTTCATTGCATTCAGCTGAAGACTCACCTTGGATAAAACCTACCATTCCTGAGAATACTTTTCAAGTTTTTACCAATCCTGAAACCTTTTTGAAAGCCAAGACTGCTTCTCCTAGTAAAATACCTCTCTTTCAGCTGAAAATAGGAAAGATCCCTTTTCAAATAAGTTCCAGTCAAGCTTCCTCATCTTCAAAACCTATCAGTACAAAAATGGCAGCCCAAAACCCTCCCATGGATATGATGGACCGCATGGTTGCAGCCAGCTATGCACCCTTAGTCTTACCTCAGCCTTTACATGCATTTCCTGGACATGATTACCAAAAGTATATGCCTAGGTTCAATGGAAAGGGGGAAACCACTATTGAAGAACACTGGGAGGCTTTCCTCAGCTATGCTGACAATCAAAATATTGAAATAAAAGATGTATGGATGAGGGTATTTGTTCAGAGAGTTGCCTGCCAACTCAATTACAATAATTGAAGAATTTCGTGATCTTTTCCTGAGGCAATGGGGAGACAAAAAGGACCACACTTACTATATAACTGAGTTTGGAGCTCTCAGAAGAAAGAAAGATGAGACTGTTGCTGATTTTTCCAAAAGGTTTAACAAAATGTATAGTAAGATTCCAACAGAAATTAAACCTACTGAAACATCAGCTAAGCTTACCTATGCAAATGCTTTTGATCACGAATTTTCTCTATTACTGAGAGAAAGGAGATCTACCACTTTTCTAAACATGCAAGATGCAGTATTAGAGGTAGAGTCCAATTTAATGGCTTCAAACAGACTTAAGAAAGAAACACCCCAGCAGATTTATGAAAGAAAAGGAAAGAAGGAAGCTATTTCAACAAGTGCTGCTCCTCAGTCTGCAGAAGCTAAGATAGATGAGATGGCAAAGCTGGTAAATATTCTCATTGCTAAACTGAATAAACTAGAGCTTGAAAATAATTCTGCCAAACCCGCTCCAGAAGCTGAAAGGAATCCAAATAACCAAAATCAGTTTAGAAGGCAATTTGCTCCTAGATTTATACCAAGAGAGCGCAAGAACAATGATATTCAGCGAGAAAGGAGAGAGAATGAAGATCAAAGAGTGCCCCCACCTCTTCAAAATAATGTAGATGATGAATAAGAAGTTGATGAATAGCTACTTTTTGAAGAGACTGAGACTGATCAGGATATGAACCACTTTGGAGAGGGATTGTCTACAGGTTTTGTCACTGAAGAAGATTTTCTGAATTCAGAATATTATGATGCTGATATGTTTGAAACTGAAGATGATTTAGGCTTGGAAAATACTGTTGTATCTGCTGCTGTCCATCAAAATGGACCTAAGAAGATCATAAATCTTAGATCAGGCCCAAAACAAGTGGTCCAAGCCCCCAAGAAGAAGGTTGCTGCTCTTGTTCCTGCTACTAATGTTCCTGCTACTAATGTTCCTTCTAAAGAAGTACCTGATCCTATTACAGAAAAGAAGCAATCTGCAGAAAAATCCAAGAAGAATGCTAAAATTGAGGAGGTAAACAAATCTGTCTAGAATTTTAGTTTGGAGAATGAACTAGGCAAGTTTAAAATTCCTGTACCTTTGACTGAGTTAATAAAGAATCCATCATATAAACAAACAGTTCTGAAAGTGATGAATGTACCCAGTAATCAGCCTGTTTCAGATACAGTTAATTTGCAGGAAGAAAGCCTAAGATTTTTTATTGGATCAGCTCTGAATGAAAAGACTGAAAATGAAGCTGGTGCTTCTCCTCCCTTTTATGTCACCTTGACTGTTCATGACCAAATGATTCACAATTGTCTTTTAGATTCAGGAGCCTTGAACAATTTGATGCCAAAAGCTGTAATGGAAGCCCTGGGCCTCAGTATCACCAAACCTTACCATGATCTATATGCCTTTGACTCCTGAGCTGTGAAATGTTTAGGAGTGATTAAAGATATGGTTGTCAGTTTAGCTCAGTTGCCTATGAAAAGTGTGATAATGGATGTTGTAGTAGCTAACATTACACCAAAGTTTGGCTTACTCCTTTCCAGGTCATGGGCTAAAAAGGTTGGGGGAACCTTACAGATGGATCTCTCTTATGCCACCATTCCTGTGTTTGGTGGAGAAAATAGAATATTATATAGAGAGCTGTAGTTTGCTTACATAGTCACAGATGATAAAAATCCCACTAATCATCCCTTATATTCTGTTGATAAAGACCTGGGAACTTGCATGTTAAATTTCAGTGATGAGGATAATTCTGTTGGGCTATCACAAGTGGAAAAAGATCAGCCAATAAAACATAGCAGAGAAGAAGCAGATGCACTGTGGCAGTTGTACTTTGATGGATCCTCATGCAAAGAGGGTGCTGGAGCTGGAGTCCTACTCATTTCTCCTGGAGGTGAAATTGTGAAACTCATGTATAAGCTGGAGTTTGTTACCACTAACAACACTGCTGAGTATGAAGCTCTGTTACTGGGGCTGAAAGCTGCTAAAGACTTAGGCATTCAGCAAATTGCTGCATTTGGCGACTTCGAGCTGGTTGTTCAAAAGGTGAAGAACAACTATCAAGTAAAGCAAGGTTTGCTGAAAATATACAGGAATGAGGTATAAGATATACTTGATTATTATTTTGTAGCATTTAATATCACTCATATTCCAAGGAATCATAATGAGACTGCAGATTCATTAGCTTTGGCTGCCTCATACTTCATAATCCCTAAAACTACTCATCTAAGGTATCCCATAGAAGTAAGATACAGACCTTGTGTACCGGATAATGTGAAGCACTGGAGGGTATTTGAAGATGAAATTGAAATAAAAAAGAATCTTGAGCTTACAGATGAGTTTACTAATTCCCAAATTGACCAAGAAGAAGATGAATGGGATGAACAGTTAGATGAGTTTGCTGAAAATGAATCTGCTGAAAATGAGTCTACTGAAAGTAAGTTTGTTGAACATGAAATAGCAGGTCATAAAATCATTGAGTTAAAGAGTAACTTCATTCCAAAAGGTTTATTACCTTTAGAAGGAATATTTACCAAAGATGATACTCCTTCAAAGCTAGTGGTTCAATCTTCAGAAGACAATGTAATGGACTGCAATATTGGTTCTGCTGAACATCCAAAAATGGTAAAAATTTCCAAGTCTCTGTCAGCTGAACAAAGAAATAGATATATCAAGCTTCTGAAGGAACATGTAGATGTGTTTTCTTGGTCTTATGAAGAGCTAAGAACCTATGATACAGCAATCATTCAGCACAAGGTCCCTTTGAAGCCTAATGTCAATCCTTTTCGATAGAAGCTGAGAAGGATCAATCCGGCTTTGTTTCCTATGATTGAAAAGGAAGTAAAGAAGCTGCTGGATGCAAAGATAATAGTGCCTCTCAGGTATTCTTCCTGGGTTGCAAATCTGGTTCCTGTCAGAAAAAAGAATGGGGAAATTAGATTATGTGTTGACTTCAGAAATCTGAATAGATCATCATTAAAAGACAACTATCCTCTCCCCAAGATTGAACAGGTTTTGCAGCAATGGTTGGAGCTCAGAGGATATCTATGGTGGATGGTTTCTCGGGGTATAATCAGATTTCCATGCACCCTGATGACAAGGAAAAGACAACCTTTACAACCCCCTGGGGACATTCATGTATGACAATATGCCCTTTGGCCTGATGAATGCTGGAGCAACCTTTCAGAGAGCAATGGACATTGCCTTTGTTGGGGAAAAGGATAAGTTTGTGGTCATCTATCTGGATGATATTACTGTATTCTCAAAATCTGATGATGAACACTTGAAGCACTTGAGGCAAACCTTCCTAAAATGCAGAAAATTTGGCCTATCCCTGAACCCCAAAAAGTCACATTTTGTTGTCCAAGAGGGTAAGCTACTTGGTCACTTGGTGTCTGCTGATGGCATCAGAATAGATCCTGAAAGAGTGAAAGTAATATTGAAGATTAGTTTACCAAGGAGCAAAAAATATGTTCAATCATTTATTGGCAAGATCAATTTTCTGCGGTGGTTTATTCCTAATTTTGCTGGAACCATTAAACAAATCACAGCTATGTTAAAAAAAGATCAGGAAGTGAGATGGACCTTTGAAGCAAAGGCATCATTTGAGAGAATCAAGTTGGCTCTGACGGAAGCACCTGTGTTGGTAAGTCCTGATTTTACCAAAGAATTCCTTACTTTTTCATTTGCATCAGAAGATACCATTGCAAATATTTTGCTTCAGAAAAATAAAGAAGGATTGGAACAGCCAATTGCCTTTTTTAGCAAAACCCTCAGAGATTCAAAGCTGAAGTACAGTATATTGGAGAAGCAGGCTTAAGCTCTGGTAAAGGCTTTGAAATTTTTCAGAATTTATGTCCTGCATTCAAAGGTTGTTTCATTTGTTCCAAATGCTACAGTGAAGGATGTCTTGACACAACCTGACAGTGAAGGTAAGAGAGGGAAGTGGATTGCAAAGATTATGGAGTATGATGTGGAAATCAGACCTACTAAGCTTGTCAAGGGACAAGGTTTGGCTAAGCTGCTGGCTGAATCAAATTGTCAAGCTCTAGGACTGCATGTCAAGGCTGAAGAATTAGTCCCTCAACAAGAGCAAGCACTTCAGGAAAAAGAAAAGATCATGGATTTTTATTCATCTTCAGTTTGGTATGCTGATATTGTTCATTTTCGGCTATTTCTGCAATGTCCTGACCATTTAGATAGGAAGGCTGCCAAATCTCTGAAACTTAAAGCTACTAAATACTGTTTGGTTGAGGATCAATTGTTCTGGAAAGATCCAGGGGGTATCTTGCTCAGGTGTTTGGATCAATCTGAAATAGGGGAGGTGATTTCGGAGTCTCATGAAGGTGCCTGTGGAGGGCACAAGTATTGGAAAGCCACAGCTTACAAAATTTTACGAGCTGGATATTATTGGCCATCCTTGTTCACAAATGTTTATCAGCAGGTAAGAGCTTGCATTCCTTGTAAGAAATTTGTTGGTAAGTAGAAATTATTGTCTTTGCCTTTAAAACCTATTGCAGTCAATGCCCCTTTTTAGCAGTGGGGTCTGGACTTTATTGGAGAAATAAATCCAACATCTTCAGGACAGCATCACTGGATTCTGACTGCGACAGATTTTTTCACAAAATGGGTGGAAGCCATTCCCACAAGGAATGCTACAGATAAGGTAATCATGGATTTCATTGAAGAAAACATCCTGAGCCGGTTTGGCTGTCCACAGAGATTAGTAACAGACAATGCAAAGGCATTCAAATCCAAGGCAATGGTGTCCTTCTGTGAAAAGAATGGCATCATTCTGAAACACTCAACTCCCTATTATCCTCAGGGAAATGGCCAAGCTGAATCCTCCAATAAGAATATCATTCAGAGCATTAAGAAGCTGCTGAAGCATAACAAAAGGTCTTGGGATTCAATGCTGAAGTATGCATTGTGGGTAGATAGGATTATAGTGAAACGGGCAATTAGTACTTCTCCATTTTAGCTAGTTTATGGTACAGAGGCTGTGTTCCCTGTTCAGTTGGGGATTCCAGTAATGAAATTCCTTCAGAATTCTCAAGAGGAACCAGATGATATGCAGAGGAGAATCTTTGAAATGATAGAGTTACATCAAAGTATAGAAGAGGTGGATAAAAAAGCACAGCTGTACAGGGCCAAGATTAAAAAGAGGTTTGACAAGAACATTAAAGAATATACTTTCTCAAAAGGTGAGATGGTTTTAAGGTGGGATGCAAGAAAGGAGCAAAAGGGTAAGCATGGTAAGTTTGACAATATTTGGTTTGGCCCTTTTCTGGTATCAAAAATGTTAGAGAACAATACTTTTATCTTGCAGTGCTTAGAAGGTGAGGAATTGTCTAGCCCTATTAATGGGCGATTCCTCAAACATTTCTACAGTTTATAAGAGCATTTTCACTAATCATTGTATATACTGGTGAGTGAATCATAATAAGACTCCATGGCCTAATGGAAGTTTTGACGACAGATAGATAGAAGACAGAAGGCACTGGTATACAGGTTCTTGAAGCCTCACAGGGAGGACTTCATCCCACAGCTAGAGCCAGATGTTAAATCAATAATTTGTTTCTTCAATTTTGGTTTGATTTGATTTTTCTTTCAAGTTAGTCATTCACTTTGTTTTGATTTCTCCTCCTTTAGGAAATTTTGTTTAGTGTTTGCATGAAATTTTGATCCTGCTTTTGAAACTTTTAGTTTTAAGCCATAGGTTTATTTTTGATTAAAGGGTTCTTAAAGTCATTTTATCAATAATGGAATCCTATAGCATACTCTGAGTTTGTCATGCATAATCATAATCCAGTTTTTAAAACTCCACACAAAATGCCCAAAAGCTGAAAAACCACGAGAAAATAGCACTAAAATTATTCTTGTAGCGCTGGACCAAAAAATCACCAAAGGCGTGCTACAAGAATATCACGGCCTTCTTTTTTCCCGATTTTTTAGCAAAATTTCATCATGATTTCAATCGATGAATGACTGATTCCATGTTGTGAGTTGTTTGCTACGTGTGAGCTGCAGAGTTATCATGATTCTAAGTGTTCCCAAGTCATGAAGCAAATCATGGCCATCATTACTCCTAATGTGGTTTGGTTTGACAGTTAGCAGTGAATTTCGGTCTAATATGGCATGATTTGTCATTTACATGCATTGTCAAAGGCGAAAGAGTTCATGGGGTAACCATAAACACTAAAAAACTGGATTGTGTCGCTGCAGAACAGAGGCAAGGTTATGAAGGCAAACGGGAAATTAGGGCTTTTTAATTCCGATACTTGCAGTCAAATTGATTATTGAAGGACATCTGTACACTTGAGGAGGAGCATTTGACAGCTCAGGACATGATTTCAAACCACTGCAGTCGATCAGTTAGCAGGTATTTCATGATAAACCCATATACCTGCGAATTTGGGGGTTTTTTCGGCAGGCTTCGTTTTATCAAAATTGATCGATGTAAATGTTAAAATGTGCTATGAAATGAAAATTCATCCAAGGAAGTAGCTACCTGGGTCATGTTGAGATGCTCTTTTAAGGTGAAGACTGAAAATTAGTTTATTATTGGACTATGCATTTGTTGAAGTTTCAAAGAGGCAGAGGCGAAAACTGTGTATGTCATGAGGATTTAAATACCAATACTGATGCTGGTGCAACATAAGAGAAAATATTTGGATTCTTAAGACATTGTGACCTAGACAGCCTAAACACTTAGTTTTCACTGCATGAATTAAAGCTGATCAGGTTGGTCTTAAGGTCAAGTTTGAAATAGGCAAAGAAATTCCTACTTCAGGTAGCAAAGCAACAAATTCTAGCAGAAAGAAAAATAAACTTGAAGTAGTGGAATTGGTTGCTATCCATCATCAGGGAAAGGAGTTGAAAATGTTGGGAGAGGCCACATCATATTGTAGACCTAAAACTAGGTCAAAGAACAAATTAAGACTGAATATGAAAAGATTGCTCAATCCTAGGTTAAACTCAAATGAAGTGACTGTAATAGATGATGTATCTCCTGATGAAAAGCCAGAAGTCAAGAATATTAGCAGAAAGGAGAAGAAGCCAATAGCTGTAAAAGCTTCTTATGTGCATCCTGCAAAAACCAAGAGTTCATTGAAATCATTAGAAGATTCAAGTCAGCCTATGCCTAAATTATCTGAAATATATCTTGAAATAAGAGGTGATCTTTCAAAACAGCCACAGTTTAAAGAAGAAGCTCCTTTAGTTGAAGCAACAGGTGAAGAAAATCCTGGCATTGAAGATATTCCTGCATACCTATTAGTTAATGAGGCTGAGATTTTCAAAAAGCTTGGTATACCTTGGATACTTAAGGCTGAACAGGACCCCACAACAAGTAAGTTTTTTGACGGTGACAAAGAGAACTTGCAAAAGATTGTCAGGTAGTACAGGAAGCAAATGACTTACATGCAGGATGTTAATGATGGATTAATGATGGCCAATCGAAGGTTGAGAGAAGATCTGCAAGATGTGAATGATCATTTCCAAGATTTAACAACAGTAGCAAAGGAAGCACTAAAGAGGAAAAGGGCTACTGACATACAGTGTACATAATTGGAAAGAACAGTCCAGGACCTGCAACAGAGAAACAAGGAGCTTACCAAGAAGATAGAGGACATGGAGCAGGAGCAGAAGAAGGCCAAGAGGAAAGACCAAGCCCTAGATGGAATTTCTCTCTTAGCTGAGGCAACGAAGAGGCTTTGAGATAGTTGTCCATTTAGTTAGTTGTTATATTTTGATAAACACATATGTTAGTGATTTACTGTTGTTAGCATATTTTGTAATTTTGTAAGTTTATACTTTTTACTTTACCTCAACGAGTTGATAGAGGAAGTTAGGGTTTTAGACTAAACTGATTTTGTAAGGAAACAAGATTTAGATAGATAGAGAGATCTTGGAAAGGGTTCGATTTTTGGGAGTTTCCAGGAGGTCTTTAAGCTCAGTTGGTTTTCAGACTTGTTCATGAGTAAGGTACAAAACTCTTGTATGCAGTGGTTGATGAAACTATGAGATATATATGACTTTTACCCTTCAGTTCTCAGTATTGGATTCATTTTTCATCTTGTTTAGTTGCTTAAATTGATAGATTCATTGACTGGTTTATGATTATATGCTGGTAATGCCTGTCATTTATGTATGAACCTCAATACTGTTTCTGTTTGATCTTGTTAGATATATCATGCATCTTCATCTTCTATTGCTTATGATTCAGTAGTTGCTTTACTTATGAATGTATTCCCTGGCTGTTCTCAAAGTTCACAACCAAAGACACATTACAGAAACCCTAAATCTTATATGTTTTATTGAATTATATCTTTAGTGTGTGTTGGCTTGTTTCTTTGGCCTTAGAAACAATTTCTGGCACAAACACACACAATATAATGCATACAATATGTACACCCTATATACTTTGCATATACATATATTATTGACATATACAATGATATTTTATAAGGTATACTTACATATACACATATGTATTATTATAGATGGTAATTATCATACTAGTCCATACACTCAAATGCATGTAACCATACCATATCTTATAATTATACATTTTATAACAGATATACGTAGAAAATTTGATCTGAAGTTTTAAAGGATCATTTTTCACCATTTAAATTGCATGTGAAATTTGAATGCTTAACCTTATAAAATGAATTTAAAAAGACAAGTTTAAATGCTTAATTGAAACACGTAAGAAAATAAACAAGTATTCAAACCATAAAATGGTAGACACCAGATGATAAAGCAGTTCACCCCTCTTGGGTTACATCTCTGGGACACTTCCAATGAGAACAATGATCTTGTTAAGTCTTCAAAAAGCTTACATACATGAATTCCGGAGATACTTCTAAGTTATGTTTGTAAATTTGAGCATATAGATCTGTAGACAAAAACAAAACTCATAAAGAAGATCTCACAATTTACTCAGCAATTGAAGAATGAAATAGTGCAAAAGGCTTGCAGCTGTGAATGCTTTCATTAATCAAAAAAGTAATTTAGATAATAATTACAATGATGTAAAATAGCTTTAATAGCCACAAGCAATTCGAATCCACATGAGGAAGTTCGAATTGATGACTCTACTTGACTATAGGTAACCAAGACTTGTCTAAATCACAATTGGAGTTCTAGAACACAACTAACTGTTACATTTAGTATTAAATAATGGTTAACTGACTGTGGTAGGTGAGAAAAACGCCCCACATGTGTGCAATTAATTAAACCATTATTTAACTAAATGTAGAGAGCTAGAACTGAATGTAACTGACTCCTAACTTGGCTTGACTAGTCATCAACTGAAGTTAAGGACCCAGTAGTTAACTGTCCTTGTCTAAATCATAACCGGAGTTCTAAAACACAACCAACTGTTACATTTAGTATTATATAATGGTTAACTGACTGTGGTAGGTGAGAAAAATGTCCCACATGTGTGCAATTAATTAAACCATTATTTAACTAAATGTAGAGAGCTAGAACTGAATGTAACTGACTCCTAACTTGGCTTGACTAGTCATCAA